>CM051022.1:9416809-9424309 GCA_027704905.1 Muraenolepis orangiensis | reverse complement strand
ATTAGGGCACTTTGTTTGTTTATTTTTGGAGCGTCTGCAAAATAAACTAAATGGCACGTTCCAAAACGTGACCCAAAAGCACTTGTGCAGCAGTTGTGAAGGACAACATGCCCTCATATCTATGTGCTGTCTGGCGTTGTATAGACAACGTTGGGGAACCGAGAATACTTGTTGTGATTGTCATTTGTATTACTAGTCTTGTCATCGCTGTTGTGATTGTGTACCCCCCCCCCCCCCCCCCCCCCCCCACCACGACCCCCCACCCCAAAAAGCTTTCAGATTTGAAAGGCTTGGATTTAAGTTGAGATCCCGCACCGCGCACACCGCCTTCTCTCTCTCGCTCTCTCTCTTCTTCTTCTTCTTCTTCTTCTTCTTCTCTCTGTGATGGACACACACAATGTGTGTCACCCTCCGCTGTTCCGAGGACTACAGAAGACAGAGCGCCACCAGGCCAGGGGTCTTAATAAAAATCATCCATTTCTGTCAGAGTCGGCCGGGTGGTGAAATGTGCCAACAGAAGAAGACTTTTTTTTTTCCTTATTTATTTATTTTTTTGTGTTTCTCTATTCATTTTTTTTATCTCGCTTCAACTCCATTTCCTCTTCTTGTATAATGCTCTCTCTCTCTCTCTCTCTCGCTCTCTCGCTCTCTCTCTCTCTCTCTCTCTCTCTCTCTCTCTCTCTCTCTCTCTCTCTCTCTCTCTCTCTCTCTCTCTCTCTCTCTCTCTCTCTCTCTCTCTCTCTCTCTCTCTCTCTCTCTTTGACTTTGTGAGCTGCAGTGTGCATCAGCAAAGCGAGGAGGAGTGTAGGAGAAGGATGTGTTTGTGTGTGTCTGTGTGTGTGTGTGTGTGTGTGGGTGGGTGTGGGTGTGTGCCTCCCTTTGTGTGTGTCCATCTGTGTGTGTGTATGTGTGTGTGTGTGTGTATGTGTGCGTGCCTCCCTTTGTGTGTGTGTCCATCTGCGTGTGTGTGTGTGTGTGTGTGTGTGTGTGTGTGTGTAGTGCAGTGACAGCACGGGGTGCTTGACTGTCACCCTTATCGGTCCAATCATTTCGTCTTCCTCTTCCTCTTCCTCGCTGACCTCCCCTCGCTGTACATTCTCCCCTCCCGCCATCTCGATGTCGGAGAGAGTCACACTTATCACCGCGCTAACGGATGAAGCGAGAGTGGGGGTTGGGAGGTGGGTATGTGTGTGTGTGTGTGTGTGTGTGTGTGGGAGGGGGGGGTTGATTCTGCCAAAAGATGGAAGTCGCGTGGGAGGGTAGATTGAATTCCCCCCCCCCCCTCCTCTTTTCGAGAGCTGGAAACAACCTCACCCTGGCACAGGAGTATGTGTAGGTCGGTGTGTGTGTGTGTGCGCGCGTGTGTGTGCGCGTGTGTGTGTGTGTGTGCGTGTTTGCGTATTGTCCTCAAAGTAGATTATTATGACATTTATTACTCTTTTTTATTTTTTTGTTCTTTATTTTTCATATACTACCCTGCGACTGGAGGTGAATAGTCAATATGCCACTTTGGGCCAGACAAATGTGACAGTTGAGTGGAATGGCAACACAAACACACACACACACACACACACACGTGCACTCACACACATGTACGCACACACACACACGCACACACACACACACACACACACACGCACTCACGCACACACACACACACACACACCATAGTGTGTGCACAATCTGTCAAGGAGAGAGTTCGCCGGTGTAAGTTGAGAGACGAGGAGGAGCGGGAGACGGAATATGAGGAGACCGCTTTCCGATGAAACACATCCGTCAGGCGGTGGTGGTGGCGGTGGCGGCGGTGGTGGTGGTGGTGGTGGTGGTGCGGGTCGGTGGGTGTAGGTGGAGGAAAGGCGATCACAAATAGAACATTCATCCCGCAGATGCGCAACGTTTACAGAAGCGTGTCTACGAAAACTGACAAAACGCCACCTGTGAAAACAGGCGTTGGCTTTCTGAGATATCCCGTATGTGTTGTGTGTATGTATGCATGTAGAACGCTCCAGCAGGGGGACCCCAGACTTCCCTCTCCCCTGGCCACATCAGTCAGCTCTGACTGGGGGGGGGGGGGGGGGGTCCCAGGTCAGCGTGGAGATGTAGTCACCCCCCCCAACCTGTACCTTGGTCTGCCTCCTCGTGGCCTCCTCCTCCTCCCAGCTGGACGGCGCCTGGAAGGCGACCAGGAAGCATTCTTACTAGATGCTTACTAGGAAACATCGTAACTGGCGCCTTTCCATGCCGGAGCTGCTCCCCTCCGCGACCTGATCCAGGTGAAAGCGGTGGGTAGACGACGGACGGACGGACGGACGGACGGACGGACGGACGGACGGACGACGGACAGGATTGGATGGATGGATGGAGACATGGACGGAGGCTGCCCCCCACCCTCTGGAACTCTCTTGCCGGAGAGATCCGCAATGCAGCCCTCCCTGGACATTTTCAAAAGAACGCTCCAAAACACATTCTGCTCACCCTGGCCTTTGACCTCTAACCTCTAACCTCTCTATCCCTTTCCCCTCCTTTCACTGCTACTTTAATTTATTTACTTGATTTAAGCTGTTTGCTTTTGTTTGTTTAGTTTTGTTTTTTCACCCCTCTGTAAAGCGGCCTTGGGTCCCTTCAAAGGCGCCATATCAATTCAAGTTATTATTACTTGTATGTATTGATATATCTATTTAAATAGGCGACTAGCAAAATGTCAAGGCTTTAAATGATGGAGCTTTAGGGTTTGATAGTGTATTTTCTACCACTACCACTACTGCTAATATGGTTAACCGTTCATATCACTGGCTAGTGGCTAAACGCTTAGTCCCAAGTTGTTTAGTTGTTTTGGTTTACAGAGTTAGCTCCCCCCGTACCTTTTTGCTGTCCCTTTATCACAGTTGCAGCCGTCTCGCCATGCCCGTTCCGCCCCTTCGACTCGCCACCAGGAACAATCCGCCCAATCGCGGCCCGAGGCAAAAACAATCCGTCCAATCGCGGCCCTAGTTAAAAAAAAACGATCCGTCCAATCACAGCGAGCACACACAAGTACCACCGCCTGACTTCTTATAACGCGCCAGAGAGAAGAGGACATCGTATATACTGTATATAATAAAAAATAACATGGAGCGGTTACATTACAGAACAGTGGCCATTGGGACATTATATTCATTATATATTATTATTATTATATTTCCTATGGCCACTCTATGCACTCTCGTCCAGTTGTTTATTTACTCCACTAGGGTTCGCAAAGTACCCTTTTTTTTTGTTATGGCCGGTACGAGGAGTAAATCGGGAATGGGCCTTGTAATGGCTACTTCACAGCATCACCAACCAGGGGGCCTCCCAGTTAAAGTATGATGGGTCTCCGGCCCCCGTTCTATTCCCCCCCCGGGGCCCCGGGGGCCTTGAATCCCTCGGCGTAAGAAGAAGAAGAAGAAGAAGAAGAAGGATGTGTTGTTGACTTTGCGAAGGTTGCGTGGCGTGTATGTGCCAGAATGTTCTATGTGGTGGCCGGGAACCGCATTTAACCTTACACCTGTCTTCCCCATCGCTTACACACTTCCTTCGGCGCCATAACGCTGTTATGTGCACAATCTCGTCATGCACACACACACACACACATACACACACACACACACACACACACACATACAGTCTCTCTGACCACTTCCTGGCCTCCTTGGTCAAATCCAATCTCAGAGTGGGTTTACGGCGTGAAATAAGGAGCCGCTGCACAGCTGCTAATGTGATCTGTCACAGTGCTGTCTGTGGAGGAAGAGGAAGAACCCCCACCAGGACCGGGAGCAGAGATGGCCACCGAGCGGCCGGTGAGCGCAGCGAGCAGCATCTCACATCTCGCAGCATCTCACATCTCACATCATCTCACATCTCGCATCATCTCACATCTCGCATCATCTCACATCATCTCACATCTCACATCTCACATCATCTCACATCTCACATCATCTCACATCATCTCACATCTCGCATCATCTCACATCATCTCACATCTCACATCTCACATCTCACATCATCTCACATCTCACATCATCTCACATCATCTCACATCTCACATCATCTCACATCTCACATCATCTCACATCTTTCATCCTCCTTCCTCGTCACGGGGAAACGGCTTTGAACGTCGGACGGACATCCCAACGGGAAGCCTCTGTTGTGTTTCTGGAGTTAGGATGAGGTCTAAGAGGGGGTCAAGTGAGGTCTCTCTCTCTCTCTCTCGCTCTCGCTCTCGCTCTCGCTCTCGCTCTCTCTCTCTCGCTCTTTCTCTGAATTCAATTAGATTATTTTCACTTCTCTCTAGGAATCTTCTTGTTATATTTTCGTTTGTGATTACGTGTTATTTGAGAGCGTACAGACTTTTTAAATGTTTGTTGACTTTTTTGTAGTTGTTTTATCATTCCATACATTATTTTTGATAATAATAATAATAATAATAATAATAATAATTGCGTTCATGCTTTTCTCAAGTGTGTGTGTGTGTGTTTGTCTCTCTCTCTCTCTCTCTCTCTCTCTCTCTCTCTCTCTCTCTCTCTCTCTCTCTCTCTCTCTCTCTCTCTCTCTCTCTCTCTCTCTCCCTCTCTCTGGGACGAGTGGATCACACCTCATCCACCACCAGTGGGTGTAGCACCCACCCGGGTGCCATTATGCACCAGGACACCCCCCCCCCCCCCCCCCCCACCACCACCACCACACACACCGGCTCTCAAGGTGGAGTGGTGAGGAGTGTAAAACTATCCCATTAGGGCATTTTACCGAGGGCGGGTATCGTTTCCACCACAGCAATGGGAAATATGGGAAACAGTGATAAGTTATTATGCGTGTTTCAACATTATTATGCATTTAATCACAGTGGCCGAGCCTTGGTTTTATACCAAAGCAACCTCGAATTCCTTTTGACTTTGAAATTGCACTTTTATTCAAGGGTGTTCAAGTGATTCCTTCCGTGGTTATGATATGAGGTTATAATTGGTTTTTTTTAATGTTTTTTTTTCAGATTTTTATCCTTTTTATCCTAGATGTACGAGTCACTCGGTGAGGCCCGGTTCTTCTTCTAGTTCCTCAGACAGTAAGGTAAGATCTGTTCTACTGTTTAAAGGCGCAGTGGTTGTTTTCTTTCTCTTTCTTTTACGTGGTATATACAAGCAGTGGCCACTGGTGGTTGTAAAAGTAGAGGAGGGATTAGATTACATTAGATTCAAATGTATTGTCGTTGCACGGCAGCACAAGTACAGTACAGCAAAAACAAGTTAGCTTCTAACCAGAGGGCAAATGTTGCAGTTAAAGTGCATGGTGATATCATTTACAGTTAAAATGTACAGGTTAAAAGACTAGAGTCTAGGTATTGAATGGATATGAGCAGCATAATAATAGGTATATGTATATACAGGTAAGTGAGTATTTAACAGTATGCCGTTATTGAAAGCAGGATAAATATATATAGATGTAAATGTATATACAAGTGAGCATATATAAATGTATGGTGGCAGCAGGGGGGGGGGGGCGTGCAGCAGAGGGGGGGTGCAGCAGAGGGGGGGGGTGCAGCAGGGGGGGGGGTGCAGCAGAGGGGGGGTGCAGCAGAGGGGGGGGTGCAGCAGAGGGGGGGTGCAGCAGAGGGGGGGCGTGCAGCAGAGGGGGGGTGCAGCAGAGGGGGGGGGTGCAGCAGAGGGGGGGTGCAGCAGAGGCGTGGCGGCAGGGGGGAGGAGCAGCAGGAGGTTGGGCAGTAGGGGGAGGGGGGGGGCTGTCTTCGTGGTGCAGAGTTGAGGGAGATGACAGCTGAGGGGAAGAAGCTGTTCCTAAGCCTGCTTGACTTGGAACAAAGGTTTCTATAGCGCCTCCCGGAGGGGAGGAGGGCAAACAGTCCATGGTTGGGGTGAGAGGGTCATCCACTATTTTGTGTGACCTTCCTGTGGTGGGTAGTGTTTATTGCAGGGAGGGGTAATCCAACGATGCGTTGGGCGGTTTTCACCACCCTCTGCAGCGCTTTCCGGTCGGAAACAGTGCAGTTGGCGTACCACACTGTGATGCAGTTGGTGAGGATGCTTTCAATGGCACACCGGTAACAGTTCACCAGAATCTGAGGTGACAGGTGGGCTTACCTCAGTCTCCTCAGGAAGAGCCTCTGGCTCTAGACCCGCCCTAAGGGAGGATCGTCCCGTCCTCCTTACTGCCCTACACACTCTTCAATGGGGAGCTTGCGGGGGACCGTCTTCTGTACAGAAATGTTCAATTGCGGTAGGGGGGCGCTGTTGGTACTTTAACCCAGGGCCTGATTGTTGTGCCTTAGACGTGTTCAAATATAAATATTATCAGTATTTTCACAGATGAATCTGTTACATTTATGTGTTTAGCTTTCTTGCAAGTTTATTTTACCCTGAAATTTTAGGGAGGATGGTCCTCCCTTTCCTCAATGGACTAGCCTCCACTGATACAAAGGTTCCTCCCTACGTAGTGACCTCATACCACGAGATCAAACTTTAATTCGTTTTTCAACATCGTCCGCACGAAGTCATGTTATATTCCAGTTCCAAGTAGCTCAGAGACCGTGACTTTGCCAGTCAGTACCACTGACCACCGTAATCAACTTTTACTGTTACAACTGTTACTCGGCAACAAGCGGAAGCGGCCGTTGCCAGGGCGACCAGGGGAAACGACCGTTGCCCGGGCAACGGGCAGGAGCATCTCTTCTGCCTGGCTCGGAGCTGTATTGATGAACCTCCACATGCAATATGGCGCTCCATTGATTCTTCATTATTCCAATTCCCAGGGAAGCGCTTTGACGCGAACCGCAGCGGGCGAGACGTACACAATTAATTCACGCTTTCTTTAAAAAAAAGAAAACAAACCGAGTCATTAAAGTATGCTGCACACAACAACTCGATAATTAAAACCGCGGCGGAGCTAACGGAGGTGGAAGCCCTATTTATAATTGATGTCACGTTCTGTTTGTTTCCCGGGACTAATTCAGATAGCTAGCTTTTAGCGAGCGCCGCGGCAACACAGTGTGCGGCGCTCAGACGTGTGTCTAAGGTCGACTATCTTCATGCACATGGCTGTTATTAACACAAACACATCTTTTCCTAATTAGCGACCACTCTTTCAAATGCCAAGGTCAGCGAATGTACAAGTATGTACACGTCCTAAAGTGCTGCAGGATTTCTTTTGAAAATGTATTTCCGAGCACTTTTATGGAGAAATATAATAAATAAATAAAATAATTAAAATGTATAGAGATAGTAAATTTGATTAGATTAGATTCAAATGTAATGTCATTGCACAGCACAAGTACAGTACAGCGAAAACAAGTTGGCATCTAACCTAACAGTAACCTAACAGTAAAGTGCATGGTAATATACAATGTACAGTGGTTAAAATAGGACGTAAAACCAGGTATACCAGGTATAAAAACAGGTATAAAATAACGTGTATATGTAACTATAACCTGCCATGTAACGATGTACATGGAAATGTGAGGCTCCCGGCAAGAGGTTA
>CM051022.1:9396809-9399309 GCA_027704905.1 Muraenolepis orangiensis | reverse complement strand
ACACACACACACACACACACACACACACACACACACACACACACACACACACACACACACACACACACACACACACACCACACACACACACACACACACACACACACCACACACACACACACACACACACACACACACACACACACACACACACACACACACACACACACACACACACACACACACACACACACACACACACACACACACACACACACACACACACACACACAGTGAAATGATTAGGAGCAGTGGGCAGCTATTGTATATACAGCCGTCCGGGGAGCAGTGCAGGGCGCCTTGCTCAAGGGCACCTCGGCAGTGCCCTGGTGTTTCGGGGACTTGAACCGGTGACCTTCCGGTTCCCAAGCTCCCAAGTCCTAACAGACTGAGCTGCTGCCGCCCCCCATCCCGTTCTATCTCCGGGGTTCTCTCTGTGTGTGTGTGTGAGTATGAGTATGAGTATGAGTATGAGTGTGTGTGTGTGTGTGTGTGTGTGTGTGTGTGTGTGTGTGTGTGTGTGTGTGTGTGTGTGTGTGTGTGTGTGTGTGTGTGTGTGTGTGTGTGTGTGAGTGAGTGAGTGAGTGAGTGAGTGAGTGAGTGAGTGCGTGAGTGCGTGCGTGCGTGAGTGCGTGCGTGCGTGCGTGCGTGCGTGCGTGTATACTGACTAACGTCTGCCCCCCCCCCCCTCCCCTCCCCCTCCCCCCCTCCCCCCTCCCCCCCCCCTCCCCTCCCCCTCCCCCCCTCCCCCCTCCCCCCCCCCCCACTGCATCATCACAAATTCCCATCAAGGCATTTGCAGTGGAGGCTGCTAATTACGACGCGTGATGGAAACTCAAAGGTAATCAGGAGCAGCCAAACCTAACCAAGCTTTTAATTGTTGTTTATGTAGCCGTCCCGTTCGATTCCGATCACCGGGAGTAGGATCCGTGCAAAAAAAGAAATAATAAAGAGTCATGTATGGCGCAATAAGAGTGTTTATCTATCCGGCAAACAACGCTGTAGATTCTGATTAAGGAGTGTGCTAACTGTGCAGTGATTGAGATATAATGAAGTCGATTATGCCAATAGTATTTATTTGGATTATTCTCGTTAGCTTTGTGAAAGAACCCGAAACGGATTGCGGAAGAAAAAACAAAACCAACCTAATTGCTGTAGCGGCCCGAAAAACTTTACCTTCACGACGTTGATTGGCGAAATACGCAGGGAGGAAAATATTGGATAGATTAACACGGAGTGCGCTTATCGTTCCTGTCGGCAGCCTTCGGTTTAAAGAGCCTGCTGTTTAACTAAACTTTACGGTTTGAAACCTTTTTTATAATTTTTTGCAATTTCCTCCTCTTTATTTTTTGATTATGTAAAAAGAAAGAAAGTAAAAACCTTCCTGAATAGGACCACCCACACACTGAGAATCTGCACCCACAACAATTGCAGCTTTGGATAAACCAAATGGCAAATATAATATAAACAGTAGGGCGGCAGCACTATATAAGTAGGGGAATGTTTTATTCTCATATAACAACATATGACAATAAAACATTGGCGTACATCTTACAAAATTCTGCTGCCTGGCATTCCAGTCTTTTCCGCACCACAGAATTTGACCGTGTGCCTTTATCTGGTATCCGTCTCTCTCTCTCTCTCTATACCCTCTCTATACGTGTCTCTCTCTCTATCGTGTCTCTCTCTCTATACGTGTCTCTCTCTCTATACGTGTCTCTCTCTACTCTCTATACGTGTCTCTCTCATCTCCTCTATACGTGTCTCTCTCTCTATACGTGTCTCTCTCTCTATATGTGTCTCTCTCTTTATACATGTCTCTCTCTATACGTGTCTCTCTCTCTATACGTGTCTCTCTCTCTATATGTGTCTCTCTCTCTATACTGTCCCTCTCTCTTACTGCCTCTCTCTATACGTGTCGTCTCTCTTTGTCTCTCTGTACGTGTCTTTCTCTCTCTATACGTGCTCCCTCGTCTCCTCTATACGTGTCTCTCTCTCTTCTCTATACATGTGTCTCTCTCTCTATACGTGTCCTCTCTCTCTATACGTGTCTCTCTCTCTCTCTCTATGTACGTCTCTCTTGCTACTGTCTCTCTCTCTCTCACTATACATGTCTCTCTCTCTCTCTCTCCGTATATGTGTCTCTCACACTATACACGTCTCTCTCTCTGAATAGGGACGACTCATCTAATCCTCCAAACCATAGGTTCTCAACCCTTTTTTGCATTGCGACCCATATTTTATTATTTATTATTTTATTATTTATACCCTATATGGTAAAGCAGTGGTTGTGAACCTTTTTCTCAGGAGACCCATGTTTTTTCATATTTCTTCACAGCGACACAAAATAAGCGACACAAATAAGTCTTCATTGAACATGCAATCAAGTCAAGTCTCAAAAATACCAAAAGAAACATCAATTACTTAATGAGAAGGTTGTGTCTGCATACAGGAGCGGACTTGGGCAAAAAAGCGGCTCGGGATTTTGTACCGACCGGCC
>CM051022.1:9371809-9391809 GCA_027704905.1 Muraenolepis orangiensis | reverse complement strand
TTAAAGTATATAAGACATCAGGGATCAGCAGTGATTTACCGCCCGCCGTGGACTGAATGAAGGTCTAACTCATTTAACCCAGATGTGTGTGCCCCGATGGTTGGCTGTTAACATACCTTATGACTTCTAAGGGGGTTTGTTTGGAAATATATCCTGAGAGATCGGCGGCCATCTCGCCATCTCTCTCTCTCTCTCTCTCTCTCTGCTCGCTCTCTCTCTCTCTCTCTCTCTCTCGCTCTCGCTCTCTCTCTCGCTCTCGCTCTCGCTCTCTCTCTCTCTCTCTCTCTCTCTCTCTCTCTCTCTCTCTCTCTCTATAAGGTCGGCCGGTTGGTTGTTTGAGAATCAGAATCGTAATCGGAATGCCGTTGAATATATATATGTATATATATATATATATATATGTATATATATATATAGATATATATATATATATATATATATATATATCTATATATATATATCTATAAAGTATAAGTACAACAAAATTGTGTAGCAATCCTACCAGTGCACTTACACTCATACATAACAGCAATAGAAAATTGCAATTAAAATCTATAACGTTTTTTTTATTCCACAACTAAACTAAATAACCTGATTTAGATTACATTACGTTAGATTAGATTTGATTCGATTTGATTCAAATGTATTGTCATGGCACAGCACAGTAAGTACAGTACAGCGAAAATAATTTGGCATCTAACCAGAGTGCAAATGTTGCACTAAAGTGCACGGTGATATAATAATGTACAGTGGTTAAATAATATGTAAAGACAGTCTACTAGGTATAAAAATAGTTATAAAATAACTTCATTTAAATTGAGAAATATGAGTAAAAAAAAAATATCTATATATATAAACATATTGCAGTGGCCTGATAGTGGTGCACATTTGTGATGACAATGCAGACACAGAGAGCATTTCCTTTATTAGCATAGTCGAGCTATGCTATGCTACATTGTAGCCTGAACACATTGAATTACAGACCCCCCCCCCCCCCACACACACACACACAAAGAAACGCCTGAACATGCTATCATATGTTGCAGGCTAAAGAAAAAATTAATAAAACCCCTGCTACATTACATGGTCGAAAAGGCCTTGGCACGCTGTGCTACATAACAGGCTTAGAAAACGCCTCGGCTTACATACGTTCCATGGTACCCAGTGCTATGCTATGCTACGCTATGCTACGCTATGCTACATTCTGAGCAAATACTAAACGCCTTGGCGTGCTGTGCCTGTGCCGCCGCATTACCGGCTAAAATAAGGAGTGAAAAACTAAAAAAGAAAGAAAGAAAGAAAAAAACCCTAGGTCGGAGTCCATTTGCGTTGCTAAAGATTTAGCTTCACCGTTCCACTTAATGCAATTAGGTCTGTCCAGTCCTGTTTGTTGGCGAGTGGCTACATGAAAGGGGGCCGGTTTTTAAGGAAGTCAGCGCAATTCATCTTAGGTTTAAAATAAGCAAGGAGGAGGAGGAGGAGGAAGAGGAGGAAGAGGAGGGGGAGGAGGAGGAGGAGGAGGAAGAGGAGGGGGAGGAGGAGGAGGAGGAAGAGGAGGAGGAGGAGGAGGAGGAAGAGGAGGAGGAAGAGGAGGAGGAGGAAGAGGAACAGAAGGAGGAAGAGGAAGAGGAGGAGGAGGAGGAGGAGGAGGAGGAGGAGGAGGAGGAGGAGGAGGAGGAGGTAGTGGAAGGAGAGCTGCTGCAGAGAGCTAAATGATTTTTGTTTAGCCTTTGTGCCTGTGCTGTGCATGAGAAGGGAAATCAAATTGGAAGGAGACCAGAGATAGTGTACACGCATTCTCTGGGAGGAGGAGGAGGCATTGTTTACCCCTTGCCAACCCCCGCCACCCCCATTCCTCCCATCCCCCCCCCCCCCCCCCACTTGCCAACCCCCCCCCCCCCCCTCTCCCCCCCCCCCCCCCCCTCTCACTTGCCTCGCTGGGGTGGAGGGAGGAGAGGGGGGAGGGAGGGGGGGTTCATAAATCATTCTTTGCCATTTCCTCGTCAACCGGATGTCCTTTTTCTCTCTCTCTCTCTCTCTCTCTCTCTCTCTCTCTCTCTCTCTCTCTCTCTCTCTCTCTCTCTCTCTCTCTCTCTCTCTCTCTCTCTCTCTCCCCTTTGCCCTAACTTCTACTCCTCTCACCTCTACTCTTTCTCTCTACTACTCTGTCCACTTCTCATTATATTTTGCCCTCTGTGTCGCTTGTTCGCTCTCTCGCTCTCTCTCTCTCTCTCTCTCTCTCTCTCTCTCTCTCTCTCTCTCTCTCTCTCTCTCTCTCTCTCTCTCTCTCTCTCTCTCTCTCTCTCTCTCTCTCTCTCTCTCTCTCTCTTCCTCTCACTCATCGCCTCTGACTCTCATGTCCGTCTCTCACACTCTTATCTGACTCTCTTTCATACCCAATCTCCTCTCTCTCTCTCTCTCTCTCTCTCTCTCTCTCTCTCTCTCTCTCTCTCTCTCTCTCTCTCTCTCTCTCTCTCTCTCTCTCTCTCTCTCTCTCTCTCTCTCTCTCTCTCTCTCAGACTGATGCTCGGTCTATCATCTCTGGGCAGCAGAAGGGTGAGGCGGGTAGCAGAGCAGGGGGTTTACAGCCCCACTAAGTGAGTTGGTGGAGGTGGTGGTGGTGGAGTTAGTTAGCCATCCCATGTGGAGCTCTCTCTCTCTCTCTCTCTCTCTCTCTCTCTTCTCTCTCTCTCTCTCTCTCTCTCTCTCTCTCTCTCTCTCTCTCTCTCTCTCTCTCTCTCTCTCAGCAGACAGGCACCATGACACCCAACCAGGTGTCTCCTCTCATTTGTGCACCACTGTTTTTAGCACTGTTTCCAGGTATGGCTTTTTCCTTGTTCTCTCTCTCTCTCTCTCTCTCTCTCTCTCTCTCTCTCTCTCCTCTCTCTCTCTCTCCTCTCCTCTCCTCTCTCTCTCTCTCCTCTCTCTCTCTCTCTCTCTCTCTCTCTCTCTCTCTCTCTCTCTCTAAAAATGAACACTAGTCACACTGTGGTCCACAGAGACATAACTATTTTACTTATTTATTCACTATTTGTTACTACATGTCCCTTCCTGCCCCTTCCACATCGGACCACAGACGGGGATGGTGTGTGTGTGTGTGTGTTTATGCGTGTGTGCATGTGTGTGTGTGTGTGTGTGTGTGTGTGTGTGTGTGCTCATGCATGCATGATATGTGTGTGCGTGTCAAAGTCTGGAACATTCCTGGGGCCAAAAAAAGAAAAATGCAATCCATTGTCCAAAGTCGGTGCTGGGCTTTAGTTTTGGCCCCGGTTTGATCCATGCTGCCGGGTGGCAGTGGAGGTAGCCATGGCAGACAGCGGGTGGTGGTGGTGGAGGTAGCCATGGCAGAGCAGCGGGTGGTGGTGGTGGAGGTAGCCATGGCAGAGAGCGGGTGGTGGTGGTGGAGGTAGCCATGGCAGACAGCGGGTGGTGGTGGTGGTGGTAGCAGATGGCAGAGAGTGGGTGGTGGTGGTGGGGTGAGAGAGGCAGAGAGCGGGTGGTGGTGGTGGTGGTGAGAGAGGCAGAGAGCGGGTGGTGGTGGTGGTGGTGAGAGAGGCAGAGAGCGGGTGGTGGTGGTGTGGTGAGAGAGGCAGAGAGCGGGTGGTGGTGGTGGTGGTGAGAGAGGCAGAGAGCGGGTGGTGGTGGTGGTGGTGAGAGAGGCAGAGAGCGGGTGGTGGTGGTGGTGGTGAGAGAGGCAGAGAGCGGGTGGTGGTGGTGGTGGTGAGAGAGGCAGAGAGCGGGTGGTGGTGGTGGTGGTGAGAGAGGCAGAGAGCGGGTGGTGGTGGTGGTGGTGAGAGAGGCAGAGAGCGGGTGGTGGTGGTGTGGTGAGAGAGGCAGAGAGCGGGTGGTGGTGGTGTGGTGAGAGAGGCAGAGAGCGGGTGGTGGTGGTGGTGGTGAGAGAGGCAGAGAGCGGGTGGTGGTGGTGGTGGTGAGAGAGGCAGAGAGCGGGTGGTGGTGGTGTGGTGAGAGAGGCAGAGAGCGGGTGGTGGTGGTGGTGGTGAGAGAGGCAGAGAGCGGGTGGTGGTGGTGGTGGTGGTGAGAGAGGCAGAGAGCGGGTGGTGGTGGTGGTGGTGAGAGAGGCAGAGAGCGGGTGGTGGTGGTGGTGGTGAGAGAGGCAGAGAGCGGGTGGTGGTGGTGGTGGTGAGAGAGGCAGAGAGCGGTGTGGTGGTGGTGGAGGCAGAGCGGGTGGTGGTGGTGGTGGTGAGAGAGGCAGAGAGCGGGTGGTGGTGGTGGTGGTGAGAGAGGCAGAGAGCGGGGGTGGTGGTGAGGGCGAGGGGTGGTGGTGGAGAGGCGGGGTGGTGGTGGTGGGTGAGAGAGGCAGAGAGCGGGTGGTGGTGGTGGTGGTGAGAGAGGCAGAGAGCGGGTGGTGGTGGTGGTGGTGAGAGAGGCAGAGAGCGGGTGGTGGTGGTGGTGGTGAGAGAGGCAGAGAGCGGGTGGTGGTGGTGGTGGTGAGAGAGGCAGAGAGCGGGTGGTGGTGGTGGTGGTGAGAGAGGCAGAGAGCGGGTGGTGGTGGTGGTGGTGGTGAGAGAGGCAGAGAGCGGGTGGTGGTGGTGGTGGTGGTGAGAGAGGCAGAGAGCGGGTGGTGGTGGTGGTGGTGAGAGAGGCAGAGAGCGGGTGGTGGTGGTGGTGGTGAGAGAGGCAGAAAGCGGGTGGTGGTGGTGCGTTTTGTTGATCATCCATCTCTTGCTTAGTGTAGCGGGCGGGGGGGTGGGGGGGTGGGGCTGCCTGTCACACTGGCTATAGCTGCGGAGCACAGGGCAGGGGGGGGGGACGGACGGGACTGTGAAGAGATCTCTCTCTCTCTCTCTCTCTCTCTCTCTCTCTCTCTCTCTCTCTCTCTCTCTCTCTCTCTCTCGCTTGCTCTCTCTCTCTCTCTCTCTCTCTCTCTCTCTCTCTCTCTCTCTCTCTCTCTCTCGACCAGAGGAGTGAGGAGGGGGTGGGTTGGGGGTTGGGGGGGGGGGGGGGGGGCTTCTGTGGCGCGTATGACAAGCTGAAGCATTGTCGTCGTGACCCAGATCTCACATCAAGGCCACCGCTCCATGCTGAGGCTTTGGAAAAATATATGCTTTTTTATTTTCCTTTTCTTTTTCTTTTTCTTGGGGACCACACACATGCACATGCACACACACATGCACATGCACACACACACGCACACACACACGCACGCACGCGCGCACGCGCGCACACACGCACGCACACACACACACACAGACACACAGTGTAGTGGTATACAGGCCTCAGTGAACGTGAAAAGAAAACTGGACACATGGACCAAATGTGTCTGGTGATTGTGTGTCTTATTGTGAATGATTGTGTGTGTGTGTTATTGTGAATGAGTGTGTGTGTTTGTGACAGTGTGTGTGTGTGTGTGTGTGTGTGTGTGTGTGTGTGTGTGTGTGTGTGTGTGTGTGTGTGTGTGTGTGTGTGTGTGTGTGTGTGAGACAGTGTGTGTGTGTGTGTGTGTTTGTGTTATTGTGAATGATTGTGTGTTATTGTGAATGATTGTGTGTGTGTGTGTGTGTGTGTGTGTGTGTGTGTGTGTGTGTGTGTTTGTTATTATGAATGATTGTGTGTGTGTGTGTGTGTGTGTGTGAGTATGTGTGTGTGTCTCTGTGTTACAGTGTGTGTGTTATTGTGAATGGTTGTGTGTGTGTGTGTGTGTGTGTGTGTGTGTGTGTGTGTGTGTGTGTGTGTGTGTGTGTGTGTGTGTGGTGTGTGTGTGTGTGTGTGTCTCTGTGTTACAGTGTGTGTGTTATTGTGAATGGTTGTGTGTGTGTGTGTATGTGTGTGTGTGTGTGTGTGTGTGTGTGTGTGTGTGTGTGACAGTGTGTGTGTGTGTGTGTGTGTGTGTGTGTGTGTGTGTGTGTGTGTGTGTGTGTGTCTGTGTGTGTCTGTGTGTGTGTCTTATTGTGAATGATTGTGTGTGTGTGTTATTGTGAATGAGTGTGTGTGTTTGTGACGTGTGTGTGTGTGTGTGTGTGTGTTTGTTATTGTGAATGATTGTGTGTGTGTGTGTGTGTGTGTGTGTATGTGTGTGTGTGTGTGTGTGTGTGTGTGTGTGTGTCTGTGTATGTGTCTGCGTGTGCGTGTGTGTGTATTGTGATGGTTGTGTGTGTGTGTGTGTGTTTTGTGAAGATTGTGTGTGTGTGTTATTGTGAATGGTTGTGTGTGTGTGTGTGTGTGTGACAGTGTATGTGTGTGTGTGTATGTGACAGTGTGTGTGTGTGTGTGTGTTTGTCTCTGTGTGACAGTGTATGTGTTATTGTGAATGGTTGTGTGTGTGACAGTGTGTGTGTGTGTGTGTGTGTCTTATTGTGTGTGTGTGTTGTGTGTGTGTGTGTGTGTTATTGTGAATGATTGTGTGTGTGTGACAGTGTGTGTGTGTGTGTGTGTGACAGTGTGTGTGTGTGTGTGTGTGTGTGTGTGTGCGCGTGTGTGTGTGTGTGTGTGTGTGTGTGTGTGTGTGTGTGACAGTGTGGGTGTGTGTTATTGTGAATGATTGTGTGTGTGTGTGTGTTATTGTGAATGATTGTGTGTGAGTGTGTGTGACGGTGTGTGTGTGTGTGTATGTGACAGTGTTTGTGTGTGTTATTGTGAATGGTTGTGTGTGTGTTATTGTGAATAATTGGGTGTTTGTGTGTGTGTGTATGTGTGACTGTGTGTGTGTTTGTGTGACAATGTGTGCGTGACATTGTGTGTGTGTGACAATGTGTGTGTGTGTGTGTGTGTGTGTGTGTGTGTGTGTGTGTGTGTGCGTGTGTGTGCGTGTGTGTGAGACAGTGTGTGGGTGTGCGTGAGACAGTGTGTGTGTGACATTGTGTATGTTTTTGTGAATGATTGTGTGTGTGTGTTGTGTGTGTGTGCATGCCTGCATTCGTGCAAGCATGCGTGCATGCGTGTGTGCTTGTGTGTGTGTGTGTGTGTGTGTGTGTGTGTGTGTGTGTGTGCACACGATGCACACGCTGGTGCTTCCCAGCAGGCAGGGCATTATGTCTGGGTGTCGGCCGTCTCCCCGGCGGTGGCCTTTGCTCACCAGGGGGCCTAATAAACGTAATGGACTCCTCACTTTACACCCTATGAGTTCATCAGGTGGCCCCGCTCACCCTGGCATTTTAAACTCCACATTTCTTATGCAAATGAGCCATGGCAGGCAGAAACCTGTGTGTGTGTGTGTGTGTGGGGGTGGGTGGGGGGGGGGGTGTTGCTGGCTAGCTCACAACATGGAGCAGAGAGCACGCAACGGCTTGCCTATGCATCATCGTGAACTAAATGGTCTGTTTACCATAAACAGAAAATAGAAGAAGAGACACCGCCTCAGAGTCTGCCTCGTGGGTTGTTTTCCTTAAAGCAGTGCGGACTAAGACAAACCTGCACTCCACAACAACAACAACACCAACACCAACACCAACACCAACACCAACACCAACAACACCACCACCACCACCCAAGCTACACAACAGAACAGGTGGTGCTCAGGGGGGGGGGGAGAGAATAACATGAGTTGTTTGTGTCGCTGTTTACCTTTCGTTTAATTTCGGGAGGCGTTAACGATCCAACATGGGCTTCGCTGATAGCCGTCTCATCGCTCGCTGGCTGTCTGGCGACAATAGGGGGGGGGGGGGGTGGGGTATTTTCGGTGTACATCTGGGTACATGTTGGGACCGGGGGCACTCTCGCTTTGTGAGGTAAGTGTGGGTTGTCGGATGGCGGCACCAAGGCACCGTGTAATTATATGCAAATAACTCTAGAGGAGAGATGGAGGGAGGTAGAGAGAGAGAGAGAGAGAGGTAGAGGGAGATGTATAGAGACACACACACAGAGAGAGAGAGAGAGAGAGAGAGAGAGAGAGAGAGAGAGAGAGAGAGAGAGAGAGAGAGAGAGAGAGAGAGAGAGAGAGAGAGAGAGGGAGAGGGAGAGGGAGTGAGACAGGGAGTGAGAGAGATGTATAGCGAGAGAGAGAGAGAGAGAGAGAGAGAGAGAGAGAGAGGAGAGAGAGAGAGAGAGAGAGAGAGAGAGAGGGAGAGGGAGTGAGAGAGGGAGTGAGAGAGATGTATAGCGAGAGAGAGAGAGAGAGAGAGAGAGAGAGAGAGAGAGAGAGAGAGAGAGAGAGAGAGAGAGAGAGAGAGAGAGAGAGAGAGAGAGAGAGAGAGAGAGAGAGAGAAGGGTGAGGACTAAACTGAAACAGAAGATGTTCCCAATTCTTGGAGCTGCTTCACCTCCAAATTCTGGATTAGCTGATGATGATGAAGCTGATTGCTCAGTAGTACGCCCAAACATGGTCATGTTCCTGAAGGGCCCCCAGGGTCCGGATCTCTACTCGTTGACAGCCTGGCTCCACAGTGTGTATTGTTGTACATTGGTATTGACTTGGTATATTGGGATCATTTAGCTGGTTTAAATCGGTATGAATTGATACACATTGGGATGTATTGGTGTACATTTGTATATATTGCCATGAATTGGTATGTTTTGGTATCATTTGCTATTCGTTGATATATATATTGGAATATATTGGTAAAGATCGGTATATATTTGTGTATATTGGTAAATAATCAAATGTGCCTGCATTTACTGACGGTTACAAATTTACTAGTCTACTACCTAGTATTCATTGACACTGTTTTCATTGATCTGGGTCGACATTTGATCACATAATAATAATAAAATCCACTACCAAATCAACCCCCCCCCCCCCCCCCCCACCCCACCCACCCCCCCCCCCCCCCACCCCCCGCCCCCCCCCCACCCCCACCCCATCCTTCAGTTCCCAGCCGTCGGCATGTGAAGACGCACAGCTCCCCGTCTGGGGACCCCATCCTGGGTACAGCATCCCTACGGACGCCTAAAGGGCACAGCCAAAGCGGGAGGGATGAGGCTGATGCTGCTGCAGCAGCTTCTTCTTGTACACACACACACACACACACACATAAACACACACACACACACACACACACACACACACACACACACACACACACATACACACACACACATACGCGCTGGGAGCAGCAGACGCAGCTGCTGGTGCAGCAGGGGTTCCGTATTTCAGACGATGAGTCACCTTTGGGCGTGCACGTGAGAGCGCGATGCATGCACGTATGCACACACACACAGGCACATGCGCACCCCCCCCCCTTCCCCCACGCGTCCTTAGGGCACGTGAGCACATGTGTGTGTGTGTGTCCATACAGTACAGCAGATGTATGTACTGTATGTGTGTATGTATGTCTGATGTATGTATGTACTGTATGTGTGTATGTATGTCTGATGTATGTATGTATGTATGTATGTATGTCTGATGTATGTATGTACTGTATGTGTGTATGTATGTCTGATGTATGTATGTATGTAAATGTAAATGTATGTGTGTATATGTATGTATGTCTGATGTATTTATGTATGTGTCTATGTACAGTATGTATGATTGTATGTCTGTCTGATGTACTGTATGTATGTATGTATGTATGTATGCATGTATGTATCTATGTGATGTATGTACGTCTGTATGTATGTATGTCTGTCTGATGTACTGTATGTATGTATGTATGTCTGATGTACTGTCTGTCTGTCTGTCTGTCTGTCTGTCTGTCTGTCTGTCTGTCTGTCTTTCTGTCTGTCTGTCTGTCTGTCTGTCTGTCTGTCTGTCTCTCTGTCTGTCTGTCGGTCTGTCGGTATGTATGTCTGTCTGTATGTATGTATGTATGTATGTATGTATCTATGTGATATATGTACAGTATGTATGTATGTATGTCTGTCTGATGTACTGTATGTATGTCAGTTTGTCTGTCTGTCTGTCTGTCTGTCTGTCTGTATGTACGTCCTTGGATTTTCTTTGGTTTATTCGACCGACTTCCCACTTGCATATTGCTGAGGACCCCAACATTCTGAACAGGCACAGAACGGGCACTGCACCGGAGAGAGAGGGAGAGTGCAATCCTTCCCCACTACATTAATGTATATTGTTTGTGGCCGGCCGCCCACAATATGAACGTTGACCGCTGAGTTCCCGCCCCTGTGGGGGCACGACAAGTTTTTACGATAACGGCCGCACGCCAGTGAACGTCTCCACGACATCACAACCGGACAGTGAAAATGTCGAGCGACGTTTCAGAAATATCACACATCTCGGTGGCAAGCGGAAACGCTCCTCTCTGTAAGCGCTCTATCGTTCTGTCGATATATTTCGACACAATCAGAACAGAATTACCAAATCAAAGCCCCCAACAATTGTCTGACTAAAAAAAAACCCAATTCAACTAGATATGTCATGTTTCAAAATGGCCCCCGATGTTGTATCACATTCAAATGGCTTGGTTTACAAGTGCATCCGGCTGGCTTCGGGTTTACAAGATTGTAGTTTGTCCCCCAAACACTCCAGATAATTCAGGCCTATTTTCGGTATTGTCTGTGATTATGAAGCTACCTGTGATGCGCCGCTGGCACAATTATATTATTATGAACTGCTTGTGGCTGAGTCGTCTACACAGACAGTAACCAAGTGTGTTTTTTTCAATTAGTGTGTTTGTAGACAAACTGCAATCTTGTTACTGGTTGTTACTGCCACTCAAGATTCAAGATTCAAGAATTGTATTTGCCATGTGCAACAAGTACAATGGAATACCTATTCCCCATTCCCTTCCACAGTATAACATTGTAGAACACAATACCATAAGAATACTATACACAGTCAAATAAAAGATTAACATAATAGAACAATAAAGTGTCCGATGGATGATATGTTCATGTGTTATATTGTGCATTTAAAGCATTTTAAAGTGCCAGTAGTGCAGCAGCGTCACGAATTCAGTGCAGTATAGTGCAGAACAGTGCAGTTACTTTAATGAGTAATGAATATGAGTCCAGAAAGTCCAGCAAAGTATGACGGTGTAATGTTAATGACAATGTTATGATAGTGGCAGCTATTCTGAACACATCGGAGATCTTTGGAAAGTAATTCAAAGTGTATTCCCCCTCACATGAACCGGAGCTAGGCTATATACTGCAAGTCAATGGATACGGCTAACTTGGAAAGCAAACCCAGCGAACTCCTCTTCTCAACCCACAACGATGAATAAGGAATCAGCAATTAGTCTAAATCTGGGTAAGACAGGTTATTAATTGACACACCTTCCTCTCGGTGTATCCCCCTAAATAATATGAATGTTAAAACGACACACCGATCCGTGCGAAAGGATTGGCAGTATATATATATATATATATATATATATATATATGCACACAGATTGGGAATATATTCATACACATTACAAAATGTACACACCGATTTTAAATGTACGTGCCGATTCTGTTCACACAAATCATACTGAGACAACTCTACCCCCTATGACATATGTATATTTGCCTGTATTTGCATTTGAAATGTTTGAATATCTTAAACGGCATTACTTTACCGGCTGAATCAGCAAACAGAGCGTTTGCGGGCCAGTCATCGGTTAAACAAAGACTGAGGGATATTGTTTTTTTCCGACCTACTCTCAAGCTTGTGTCCAGAAACCAGCGTTGGGATTATGTAGCCTGACCTATGGGGATTTAAACAGGAGGGGCGGCAGTAGCTCAGTCTGTTGGGGCTTGACCGGAGGTTTGCCAGTTCAAGTCCCCGAAAACGGCACTTGAAAAAAAAAATAATAATAAAAGGTGCCAGTTCGCCTCCTGGGCACTGCCGGTGAGGTGCCCTTGAGCAAGACACCAGACCCACTACACTGTTCCCGGGGGCTGTATATACAATTGCTGCCCACTGCTCCTTATACTAAGATGGGTTTAAATGCATAGAAACTCATTTCATTGTGTTCACTTTGTCGAACAATAAACAGGATTCCAAAAAACCTCCAGATTTAGTTTCAGTAAAGCTGTCCACAAAGGAGCCAATGCAGTATTTATTTGGGGTACATACATCACTAATGCACTAATATGCACTAATCCTGGCTGCTGGGCCAGTTGGAGACACATGTGATTAACCTATGTAACTCTACCTGACCCCTATGTAACCTACCTGACCCCTATGTAACCTACCTGACCCATAGGTAACCTACCTGACCCCTATGTAACCTACCTGACCCCTAGGTAACCTACCTGACCCCTACATAACCTACTGACCCCTATGTAACCTACCTGACCCCTACGTACCTGACCTCTATGTAACCTACCTGACCCCTATGTAACCTACCTGACCCTTAGGTAATCTACCTGACCCCTAGGTAACCTACCTGACCCCTATGTAACCTACCTGACCCCTACGTACCTGACCTCTATGTAACCTACCTGACCCCTAGGTAACCTACCTGACCCCTATGTAACCTACCCGACCCCTATGTAACCTACCTGACCCCTAGGTAACCTACCTGACCCCTAGGTAACCTACCTGACCCCTATGTAACCTACCTGACCCCTAGGTAATCTACCTGACCCCTAGGTAACCTACCTGACCCCTATGTAACCTACCCGACCCCTATGTAACCTACCTGACCCCTATGTAACCTACCCGACCCCTATGTAACCTACCTGACCCCTATGTAACCTACCCGACCCCTATGTAACCTACCTGACCCCTAGGTAACCTACCTGACCCCTATGTAACCTACCTGACCCCTATGTAACCTACCTGACCCCTATGTAACCTACCTGACCCCTATGTAACCTACCTGACCCCTATGTAACCTACCTGACCCCTATGTAACCTACCTGACCCCTATGTAACCTACCTGACCCTGGTCTCTCCGGGGTTTCCTATCAGTACAAGCACTACCCTGTCTGTATTGTTTTTGCCCATCGTCTGCAGCAGGCTGAAAACTCACCTCTTTAGGAAACACATTCAGGATCCTTCCTCCTAGCGTGTCCTCTTATCACTTTTAACTAGCTTTACATAGCTTACATTCTAGCGTCTTACCATGAATGTTTGCTTGTTAGTTTGTTAGATATTGTGATATTGTTTGTCAACTTATTGTATTTTTACCAGAGTTCAGTTCTTGGAGACTTGTTTGGAATGAATTGCACAAAGTTGTTCTCCTACCTACCTTTGCCCTTTTGTTTTGTCGCTTTGGAAAATGTGTCTGCTAAACGACTGTAATGTAACGTAATCCCAGATAGGATTATATGATACCGCGTATATGATAAGAATTAATGTCCATACAGTACAGGAATGATCCTGTGTACACCACCCACACACCTCTCTCAACTCTCACACAAAAAAACACTCAATGAAACAAAAAACAGATGCAGATAAAAGCCGGATTGCCTCAACAAATATTAAATGACCCCCAAAAAACACAGAACACATGCGCGCCGATACGCACCAGGTGGCAGGAGCACAAAGAAACAAAGAAACAAACATACCCACTAAAAAAAAAAGTATGAAGGTGACACAATGGCCTGCTGCAGTTGCAAATCAGCGCTTTCTGTTTGTCCTCAAAGGACAATACCGGGTCTGGGTGATTAAACCCCATGTCAACGTCACTCTTGGCTTCGCTAAAAGCCATTGCGAAGTGACGTTTACAATATACTGTCATCGGTCACAATCACTTGTTTTTCCGTCGATTCCGCCCCGAAAAGTGCACCCGTCCCAACGTAAACAATAGCTGCGTGGGGGCCCGTCGGGTCTTTTGGAATCGATTGCACCTCGCGTCACTGTGGAGTTTGTGGACCAAAGAAATACCCGGAATCCTAAAGCACCGGAAAAGCGACCCCTGCTGTTGTTTACATAAGCGCTACAGAAGTGCGCTCACGCAAAAAAAAATGCTTTTAGGCACACACACATCGGCACAAGCTTTGACAAATGGTATTGTTAACGGATGTATTTATGGATATGTATCAGGAGCCGGAACCAGGACCCACTACTGTCCTTTCAATGACCCTGCTGGCAAAAACAGGATGCACTCATTGATCTGAAACACCTGAAACCACAACAACAAATGTAAAAAAAAAAGAAAACCTGCCAGGCGGGACCAGACAAACACTGCACACCAACAACTTACGCTTCACCCAATAGGAAGGAAAGGAAAAAAAAATAAAAACACAACTAAATTTAGTTCTCCCCACAAGAAGCGGACCGGAACGCTGACTCAGGGGCAAAGCGCCTCACTCAAAGTCCAACACATTGTGTAACGTAAACAAGGACAGGTATAAATAGTAGGAGTCATCGCACCGCATGAAATCAAGGACGATTTTAAAATAAATTTAATAAAAACCCTGCATACGGACGCCATTTCGAGCAGGAGACAAAACTGACCACAACCCTTTTTATATAGATTTCTATTTTGAAAGCGTTCCGGGATCATGACGCCAAACGTAAACAGAAAGCTTGGGCTGGCCGTCACAAGGCGCTGTCTCTTGAGGCTGTACAGCCTCCTTTAAGTAACAGACACTATTATACATTTAATTATTACGCCACTTCTATACTAACGTATCTAACAATTACATTCACTAGCCTAATACAAATACAGGCTTGTCTACAAATACTTCCTACCCCCCCTCCCCTATTGGTTGATGTACAGGAGAGGAAATAAATGGCATGACATTGAAAACAAAGTATGTGTAAAATGAAATATATCATAGTATTATTAGCATTATTGACTCCCTGGGTGCCCTTGTAATGTGACATCAGAAACTGAAGTGGGGGGTACTTGGATTTGCTTGAGTTCACAAGTCGAAAGTTCGACTTCAGGTGGCGTTCCATTGTAGCTTTTCAAGTATGAGGTTGTAAATTCTCATTCTTAACAGTTGTCTGGAATGCGGCATAACGTCATGGCTTTAGAACTACATTCAGACATGGTGGTGGACGTGAGAAACCAAGGTCTGTCATCTGAAAATATCCTCAGAGTGTATGATTCTGAATCTGATGGTTTCTGACCTATGGGTGGTTTTCAGATGACGTCAGAGGGCTGTCTATATTTGGGTGTCGGCCATGTTGGAACCCCTCGCAGTGTTAAAATCGATGTAAACATAAGCCGTTTGTCTCTAGCTTGCACGTAATTTTCTACATCTTTATGGATCTTTCACAGAAAGAAACCAAAGATGACTTGGAATATCTAGCTAAAGATATCCCAGTGCTTTCTGAGTACGCAAAAGGCCTCGAAATCCACATAAAAGATTATTAGAGGAGATATTTCCCAAAAATTCTCGCTGGTTGGTGTGGACCCCGCTAGTATCCCGATCTGTTTGACCCTGAGTGTTTGACCCTGAGTGAGGCTACAGATGTGCTGAGCGACCTCGTTTTGGAGACCAGCTATTACACCAAACAGAAATTGAAGGCCTAGAAAAGCTTGGAGGCATTTAACCAAATGGTGTCCGGGTTCGTAGCCTCTGTACAAGGAAATGCAACATGTTACTATATAATACATAATAGTTATACATGAACATGATACTATATAATAAGTTATATACATTAATATGAACATACTACTAAATACTACATACATTGAGACGATACGATGTCCAACTATACTATGTATATGATTTACTATATAGTAACATGGTCCTTTATTACTGCTGTGTAATTTATAGTAACGTGTTGCTATATATCTATAACTATTATGATATAGACGCATGTTGCTATATATCTATAACTGTAATGTATTATATATATATATATATATATATATATATAGCATGTTGTTATATATATTATTATGTTTGCAGCCTCTCTATATTGTCTTTTCCCGAGGTTAAGCGTAGGTTTCCAGTCCACATTATATCTGTCCCAGTTCATAGCGGGCTGTCCCCAAACAAAATGCTTACTGCAAACTCTCTCGCTCTTCAGGGTGTCTTTAGTTGTTGTGACTTATTGCCAAAACCCAAGCTTCTCTTCTCTCTTCAGTAAGTTTTTCGAACTCTTGACCTTGATTATGTATAACAGAAGGTATACGGAATAGTCCTACGCCGTCCTTTTACTTCCACAGCCCACTATAATACAAGGAACCATCGTTTTCTTCACTCGAGCGTCTGTATTGTGACTCGGTGTTTACGTTCGAGGGGCTCCAACATGGCGGATAGCAAACGTTGTCACGTGGGTGAAAACCACCCATACCACGTTCTACGAACACTACAACATCTGGTTTCAGAAAACGAAAAGTTCTTATTTTGCATTGTTGCATTTTTGGTTATTGAATTGAAAAATTCAATACGCATTTAGCATTATTATTTTTATATTTTGCTTATGAAGGAAAACTTAAAATACCAAAACGGACACAGATCACGAAACCTCTGTTTCAGTTCCACGACGCAACGTCGACACGTATTTATCCCAGTGGCGGCTGGTGGTTGTAAAAGTAGGGGAGGAAGGAAGGAAGGAAGGAAGGAAGGAAGGAAGGAAGGAAGGAAGGAAGGAAGGAAGGAAGGAAGGAAGGAAGGAAGGAAGGAAGGAAGGAAGGTGCACTTGGGGAAGTTGGGTGTTTCATTCACTTGCCTCCTACCAGCTGGACATGCCTGGAAAAAACCTCCCCAGGGAAGGCGACCGGGAAGCATCCTAAACTAGATGCACAGAACCACCTCAACTGGCGCATTTCTACACCGCAGCTGCTATCCCAATCCCCCAATCCCGGGGGAGCGGTGGGTAAACGACGGACGGACGGACGGACGGACGGACGGATGGATGGATGTATGTATCGATATATTTTAAAAGGCTGCCGGCAAAATGTCAAGGCTTTTAATGATACATCTTGAGTGTTTGATGGTCTCTTGGTGGATGGTCTTATCAGAAATAAATCTGCTCTTATTTCAAGATGACCTTAGAAGAGGTTTCCTAAACCTTAGGAGGAAGTAAGGTGCAAAAGCTGGAGGGATCAATCTAAGACCAGTTTTTTGAAATGTATAAGCCAATCAAGTTTTCTTTTAGATCTTACCGCTATCTCAAGAGTTGATTATTTCAGACAAAAACAAAAGATCATGTCTATTTATTTTTCTCTTGCAAGTTTATTTTTCTCTGAAATTGTAGGGGAGGATAGTCCTCCCTCTTTCCTCAACGGACCAGCCTCCACTGATTCACACATTGTGTTCAACGTACGGTCGCCGTTGGCCTTTCGGACCAAAAATCAGCTTGGGCTTTCTGATTTCCCCTTTCCCCCCGCACTCACCTCACCTCACGCCTCATGTCGTCAACGCCACCGGAGGAAGTGAGCCCACGGAAATGTCAAGTGTTGCTGTGGGCGTTTTTCGTTATTTTTTCTCTTTCTCTTTATTTATTTATTTGTTTAGCGCCAGCGCGGGGGGGGGGGGGGGGGGGGGATTTAGAGCTTGCAATTATGTCAAAGCGTGCCAACAGAAAATTAATGAAACACTATTTCGCAGTGAGAACCGCAGTGAGGAGGGAAAAAAACCTCCTCCTTCCATAATATTAATGTCACTCAGTATAGATTTTGTTTATGGACGGATCCATATTGCCCCGGTCTTATTTTATTGATTGTCTCCTAAGAGACAAACTTCCCTTGGGGAGGGACATCCCTGCCCTCCCAAGTCTCACTATCAGTGTTTTAGTGTTTTCACTATCACTACAGGAGGGGAGGGGAGGAGGGGAGGAGGGGAGGGGGGGGGAGAAGGATTCTGCAGGCTCGGCTACTTAAGCACGTCTGTCGCACGTTTTATTTATATATTTTATATATTTATTTATTTTCCTGTCTGACGCTAAACCGGCTTACTCCAGTAAATCCTTTGCGCATTGATTGACATCATTTGGATTTGTTTCTTGTAATGTTTCCCCCCCCCCCCCCTCCCCTCTTCAACGGCAATTTAGTCACTTTCTAATGTCCCCTCTTGAGGAGACGAGGAGACGAGGAGACGAGTCAACACCATCTTAAATGGTTGGGGGGGTATGGTGTGTGGTGTGGTGGTAAGGATGCACTGTCCCTGACTGTGGATAGCTTCCACAGTCAGGCCATCAGGCTGCTGAACAAGGGCGTATAGCATATAACAATGTATATTTTATTACGTTGATTTATATATACATATTGCTCTTTTTCTGTGCCGATATATTGCATTTTATAAATTGCATTTTTTATTTTATATATTTAACTTTCTACAGTTTTTTTTTTAAATTATTTTATTCTATTCTGTTTTTATTTTATCTTATTTTTATAACTTCTGTCTGTCGTCGGGTATTGCACATAATATTTTCACTCACTGCTTTATACTTGTGTAAACTGTGAAGTGACAATAAACTTGACTTGACTTGACTTGACTTGACTACTGACATTTGCTTATGCCGACTTTACACTACAGGATTTTAGCCCTGTTAGTCGCCGACTCGTTTTGGAAGTCGCAGACAAAGGCCCCAAATCGGATGAATCGACCGGTTGTGTCGGGGGTACGACCTGCTATTTACCCATATATTAACCCATATTTATCTTATAATCCATCCATCTAGCTCTGACTGGGGGATCCCGAGGCGTTCCCAGGCCAGCGTGGAGACACCCAAACCTGTACCTTGATCTGTCAGCCCCTCCTGAGGAAACTCATTTAGGCCGGTTGTATTCGCAATCTCGTCCTTTCGGTCATTTCCCATTTGTATCTTGTGATGTGTTATTTATTAAGGTTACGACGTTATAGCTGGTTAGAATTTGTTATGAAACTAATTTTATGCAATACAGACTTTTTTAATTCACCTGTCCGTTGGCGTTGCCTTTGTGCTACCACATAACACACCTGTGCTCGTCTTAAAGTGACGGACAGGGCTCCAACCAATCCGTAGACATGATAGAGACCTTCCTTTTCCGGTTTGAAGTTAATGTCGTTGTGGTTTCTGACTTGGGAAGTTTTTTGGACTTTTTGGACTTTGACTGCATGTGTTCTTCACTTGGGTGTGTGTGGGGTGTTTCCGACATGTGGGTGTGTTTTTGGACTTGTGGGTGTGTTTCCGACTTGTGGCTTGTGGTGTGTTTTTGACTTGTGGGTGTGTTTTTGACTTGTGGCTTGTGGGTGTGTTTTGACTTGTGGCTTGTGGGTGTGTTTCCGACTTGTGGCTTGTGGGTGTGTTTTTGACTTGTGGTTGTGTGTTTCGACTTGGCTTGTGGTGTTTTTGACTTGGCTTGTGGTGTTTCCGACTTGTGGTTGTGGTGTGTTTTTGACTTGTGGGTGTGTTTTTGACTTGTGGGTGTGTATTCTGTTATGTCGTTCTATCTGATTTGGCGTGCGTGATTTCTAATTTGGAGTTGTTTTCTTATTGTGGTTGTGATTTGCACTTTGGCCACTGTACAATTATGGTAGGCTACAAGGCAGTAGTCAAGATACAAGATACAAGATATTTTGATTGGCCAATTGCAACAGGTACATTGGAATGCTTACTCCCCATTCCCTCCCGCAGTATACATCTCCAAAACAATACCATAAAAATACTATATACAATAAAAATAAACCAAAAAAAGAACAGCAAAGTGACTGATAAATCATACTTACATGTGTTGAATGTATATGTTTTTATTTTTTTTTACAAACATCTTTAAAAGCATTTAAAGTGCCAGCAGTAACTATGATGAGTCCAGAAAGTCCAGCGAAGTATGTGAGTGTAATGAAAATATTGTGAAAGTGAACCTGGTAGTCCTTGCACGGATGCTGTGCAACCAGATGGTAGGGGGGAGAAGAGATGGTGCCCAGGGTGGTTGCAGTCCTTTATGATGGACATGGCCTTCTTCCGACATCTGGTCCAACAGATCTTCTCAATGCATGGAAGTGCACACCCGATGATCTTCTCCTCACGACCCTCTGGATGGCTTTCTTGTCCCGTGCAGTGGTGTTGCCGTACCACACAGTGGTACACCACCCGTCAGGACGCTCTCTACGGTGCCACGGTAGAAGTTCACTAGCCATCTCTGGCCTATTCCGCTTTTTTTTTTCTGAGGCACCGCAGAGCATAGAGGCGCTGGTGTGCCTTCTTCAGCATGACCTCCGTGTTGCGGGTCCACGCCAGGTCATCGGAAATCTGTAGCCCAAGGAAACGGAAGCAGCTGACGACCTCCACCGGTGTCCCGTCCAGGCTGATGGTGGAGTGGGTGGCCCGG
>CM051022.1:9361809-9366809 GCA_027704905.1 Muraenolepis orangiensis | reverse complement strand
GGAAGTCAGGCGGCCATTCGGCAAGGGGCAGGATAGTCGGAACAGGCGATCGGTCGGTAACGGAGTAGAACAAAGGGAGTCGGAAACACCAAGGGAGTGCTGAGTCACCGGGAGGAAGACGAGGATACTGGAAGAGAGGAGGGAGAAAAAACGAACAAACAAACAAACAAACAAATGCAAAGAGAACACTTTCAAGTATTTTTCAATGGAAATTTATTATTTGTGAATCTCAAACCTATTTTTGTGTGGATTCTTTTGAGACTTGTGTTTTACCGTGCTGTCTCACACAATACTATATATAGCTGGTAATCGAATGAAAATAATGCTTTCTTTAATTATATCGTTAAGTTGGTGTGCGAAGCGGAAGCATCCTAGGAAATGTGTAAGTTGACTGCACAACTGCGGTCATCGTCTATAAATAAATGATTGGAAGAAAAACGACAAATGAAATGTTTTAAAAAAAAAATACATTGAAAATGCCAATGCTATATTATTGTTTTTATTATTGTCATTATTATTATTATTATTATTATAATTATAATTTTTTGGGGTTAAATTATTATTATATTGAGTCTGACATTTTGGTTGCAGGCCAACACATCACATCAGACTCCAATCAGAACCAGCTTAGATATCGACTTGTTGCTGTTCTTAGTGTTTATTTTTTAGATTTAATATGTTTTGTAAGTTTTTGCCCCGTGGCAAGGCGGCGTTCAGCAGGGGAACGCTGAAAAAAGAGGCCTTCTGAAAGGTTTCCCGCCCGAAGATAAATTGGCTAACCTTCTTCTGTCATTAGCGATACCTTTTCTACCAAGAGAGACAGCACTGAGGGGGAGGGAGAGAAGGAAGGAAGGGAGGAAGGAAGGGAGGAAGGGATCCAAATTGTATGTGTGTGGTGTGTGTGTGTGTGTGCGTGTGTGTGTGTGTGTGTGAGGGGTCGGTGGTGTGATGCCTAAGAGAGGGGATGGTGGTGGTGTCGGGATGCGTTGGACGTAGCCGTAGGGGGTGAGGGGGTTGTGTGGAGGGAGGGGGGTGGGGTTGTAGGATGCGAGAATTTGATGGCAAAGAGAGTGGGAGGTGGTGGTGGTGGTGGTGGTGGTGGTGGGAGGTGGTGGTGGATGTAGGAGTTGGAGTGGAGGTGGTGTTAGGGGACACGCTTGGATGTAGCGGTAGTGTGGGAGGGGGTGGGGGATGTAGGAGTTGGAGTGTGAGACGGGTGGGGTGGTTTCGATGCCAAAGAGCGGAGGAGGAGGAGGAGGAGGGGGTGGGGGTGGTGGTGCAGGGACCCTTGGATGTCCTGGTGGGGGCGGGGGGTGGGAGGTTAAGAGGCACCCATACACACAGTATGAGGTGAGGCGTGTCTTTTTAATGCCAAATAGTGGGAGGAGAGAGGGTGGAGGTGGATGGATGGAGGGGGAGTGAAGGAGGATGTGTGTGTGTGTGTGTGTGTGGTGGGGGGGGGGGGGGGGGGGGGGGGGGATGGGGAGGGTGCTCCAGGAGACCAAAACTGAGAGGTAATTAGCCATGAAACAAATGGACCTCAGCAGGCCAGCCGTCGGCCTGGATCTGACACCTTCAGCCATCCGGCCCGGCAGAACCCAGAGGGGGGTCGGGTAACCGGCGTGTGTGTGACAGTACACCAGATGTGCCGGTGCTTCTGGGTAACCCCAGACCAGCTCTGCCCCTGGATCCCCCCGGATCCAAAAGAGGACTTAGAGTGGACTTGGACTTAAAGTTTTAGTTTATGCTGTTGTGTTACCTTCTACGTGTCTTTTTTGTTTTGTAACTGGGACTCCGTTGAGGTTAAGGGTTTATGCAAATGGTGCGCTGCTAATTGTGAAATAGGTCGTCTGTTAGCATCGCGTTGCTTTGTCAGAGCAGCCTGTTCTCGTCCCTGAACTTGTTCACATGTTGATGCTCGGTTCCGATTTTACCCAGCGGCATGCGCCCCCCCTGGCGTCACCTACTGGCGTTTAGGGCCGCCGTTTGATTTGAATGTACAGCATGTTGTCGGCAACAACCTCCACGTCGTTCACATATTCTCTGTCTGTCTGAAAAAAATCATATATAATTACAAGTGTAGTGCATTTAAAAGTTAGTTTTCGCAGCGCAGCAACGTAACGTAAAGTGTCGGGTGTGTTATTTAAGGACACGTGAGTGGGTGGATCGATTCAAATATCCGATACGACATTCGAAAGCAGTCTGCCGGTGTCAGAATGTGATGGGGATAACAAAGCGCGATACCGCCAAGGCGCGCTAAAGATTCAAGATAATTATTATTTTTATAATAAGTTGTATTTATTTATTATTTATTATTTTACAAAATGCTTCTTCGTGCAGAATATAGTACAGAATATAGAGTATAAAAGTGACAATATGCAACAGAAATCCCAAATCCAATCAGTTCTATATAGAGCTAGTCCTTTGATTTAGTTGAATGCAACGGCAATTGGGGCCGCTCGCCGATCTTTAAAAACTGAAAGGTAGACAGACAGCGAAAAACAGACTCTTACGTGTTCATTCTTCCCACGGGCCGTTCAAACCAACTATGTCTCATTTGTTCCGTGGCGCCATTGTGCAGAAAAAGCGGCACTACGAGATAAAGCACACATCTTTTGAGCAATCGTACCCACCACAAAACGATCTAGGAGCCCAATATGATAGATCAGTATTGACCGGTAGCTTTCGGCAGTGCCGCCGTCGATTTCTGCTTCACACGCATTGCATTTTTTTTGCCGCGCAGCGAGAAAAGTCTGATCAGCTGATTGGCCTCTTCTGATCGGCCGTTTTTGAGAGCTCCGATCGATCGGTTTAGATGAAATATCGGACGATAATGACCGGCGGCCGATCAATCTATCGCAGCATCCCTAATTGCTTGTATTGATACATATTTAGCTGTTGACTAGCTCATGGAAAAAATAATGCACATTTTTCGCTCGGAACGAAAAAACACAGTTTTGCCCAAACTTTATTTTTAAATATTGCATTTTACACTGAGCATAAAAAGAGTGTCGGCCGACAGTCTCGTGACGTGGAGTGTTTTCTGACTCTAGTCGTATAAACCCGAAGCGGGATCCAAACATACATTACAACTACAATATAATGGTGACCCTGAGTGACATTGGTTCACGAATCCGTCCATCTGAATCCGTCGCCACGGTCAGACCGGCTGATTCTCTTACCGGTCGTAGTTTTTGCTTATACACCGAAAGGAAGTTGGAAAAAAAACCTAGGCTATATTTTATTTTAATAATTGTTTGGTTTTTTGATGCACATTATATTTCCATCTGCAGTCGCTGCAGTCGCTGTGTACCAACCTGGCGGCTGTGGAACAAAATCAGGTTACGTAAACCAAGGAGCTCAATAACAAACAACGGCTAAGAAACACGGAGGGAGAGGAGAGCAGATACACACACACACACACACACACACACACACACACACACACACACACACACACACACACACACACACACACACACACACACAGACCGAGACAACAGTGCTCGGCTCACCTTCCATCACTCTCCAACCCCCGCACTGGCGCGTTCCCGTCTGTCTGGCTGTCTGTCTGTCTGTCTGACTGTCTGTCTGTCTGTCTGTCTGGCTGTCTGTCTGACTGTCTGTCTGTCTGGCTGTCCCATGTCTGCTCCATCTCTAGACCCTCCGTCCTAACGCAGCCGGTGAACTCGGATGAACCGGTCCTCCCACCGACCTCAGTCATAGCGGTCTCATCCGGGCAATTTGGGCTTGACACCGTATGTAATGTGATTGTGGGCTACACACACTATTGCAGACACATAATGAGGTTGAGAGAGAGAGAGAGCGAGAGCGAGAGCGAGAGAGAGAGAGAGAGAGAGAGAGAGAGAGAGAGAGAGAGAGAGAGAGAGAGAGAGAGAGAGAGAGAGAGAGAGAGAGAGAGACAGAGAGTGCCTTCATGCACGGAGACATGCGTATCGTAGTCATGTTGTTGATGATGATGATGAAAATGATGAGGATGATAATGATGATGATAATGATGATGATGATGATGATGATAATGATGCTAAGTCGGGTCGTTTCCCGTTAGTCTCCCCCTCCCTGTTCCATAGCAATAGTTGGAGGAATACGGTGAACTGCAGACAGTGAGAGAGGTTGATGGAGACAAGGTCGGTTTTGAGGTCAAGTGTGTACACGGGCATATATGTGTGTGTGTGTGTGTGTGTGTGTGTGTGTGTGTGTGTGTGTGTGTGTGTGTGTGTGTGTGTGTGTGTGTGTGTGTGTGTGTGTGTGTGTGTGTGTGTGTGTGTGTGTGTGTGTGTCGTAGCGATGAAGAGAGAGAGAGAGAGAGAGAGAGAGAGAGAGAGAGAGAGAGAGAGAGAGAGAGAGAGAGAGAGAGAGAGAGAGAGAGAGAGAGAGGGAGTTTGCTAAGAAAGTTAGAGTAAGAGTAGAGACATCACGGGAATGCCAAGAGACAGACAGACAGACAGGCCGACAGACAGAAAATCAGACCGAAAGTGTGTTGACTGGCAGTGTCTATAATGAATAAATATACAGCAGGGGGCCTGCAGCTGGTCGTAGCTAAATGTTAATTAAACTTTAGATTAATCAGGGTCCTCGTAAGGTTGTTCAAACATTTACCGCCTTTCATCACACCTTTCTGTAGACAGAGAGGAAACACATCATCAGCATGTGTGTGTTTGTGTGTGTGTGTGTGTGTGTGTGTGTGTGTGTGTGTATGTGTGTGTGTGTGTGTGTGTGTGTGCGTGCGTGCGTGCGTGCGTGTCGTGTGTGTGTGTGTGTGTGTGTGTGTGCATGCATGCGTGGAAGTTTGTTCAAACCTGTGGGTGTATGCATGTGCATGCATTTGTGTGTGTGTGTGTGTGTGTGTGTGTGTGTGTGTGTGTGTGTGTGTGTGTGTGTGTGTGTGTGTGTGTGTGTAAGGTTGTTAAAACCTGTGCGTGTCTATGAAATAGTGTGTGTGTGTGGTGTGTGTGTGTGTGTGTGTGTGTGTGTGTGTG
>CM051022.1:9349309-9356809 GCA_027704905.1 Muraenolepis orangiensis | reverse complement strand
TGTGTGTGTGTGTGTGTGTGTGTGTGCGGGAGAGAGAGAGAGAGAGAGAGAGAGAGAGAGAGAGAGAGACGAGAGACAGAGAGAGAGAGAGAGAGAGAGAGAGAGAGAGAGAGAGAGAGAGAGAGAGAGAGAGAGAGAGAGAGAGTGAGAGAGAGAGAGAGAGAGAGAGAGAGAGAGAGAGAGAGAGAGAACATCATGTATCTATTTGGATTCATGTGCAGTACAGGGTAATAACTGTGGTAGAACTATCGTCATCTTTGCATACAACACATGCAGTGTGTGATTGTACACACAGATTCACTTGGAGGAGGAGGAGGAGAGGAATTGATTTGAATTCATTCAAATGTATTTACTTTGAAAGACGGCCTTCAGCTGACACAAAGTTGCAGCCATTTGTGTTTCTTCAGCAGTCAGAACGTTGTAATTCCGGGGATATAATGGAAAATATAATACAATTGCCAATGCTACATGTTGATAATGCTCACGAATGATAATGATCATACTTCCTAATGCTCACTCTTGTCAACACTCATCCATTTTAATGACCACGATTGCTAATGCTAACTATTGCTAACGCTCGTTAAAGTCAATGCTATTTTCTTGCTAATGCTAACTACTATAACATTTACCGCGTGTTAGCGCTGTGATTTCACCCGCTAAATCCGAACCCGTCCTTCCGTTCCCTCCACATACGACACAGCGGCCCGCTGTTCGATCCCAGCCTCCCGACCGCGGATCAACTTCCCTTAGTTTGGTGCCAAACTCCAACGAGCCAAGCTGTCACACGAACTCAGAAGCAAATGTCATTTTTTATGTTTTTCTCCCTATGAAGCTTACTCAGTGAATGCGGCAAATGCTTCACGCTCTTTTCTTCTCAGGGTACGGCCAGGTATAGCTAACTTAATTCCACATGCCTCCTGCAGGAATATCGTGAGGCTTTAGCGCGTTAGCAGGTGCAGCCAAATAAACAAAAAAGTCACGCTTGACAGCATGAGGAGGAGGAGGAGGAGGAGGAGGAGGAGGAGGAGGAGGAGGAGGAGGAGGAGGAGGAGGAGGTGCAACTGTAGGTCGGCTGTCAGTCTTCAACTAATGAGTAGAGGTGTTTCCTCTCCCTGCCCCTCCTCCTCCTCCTCCTCCTCCTCCTCCTCCTCCTCCTCCTCCTCCTCCTCCTCCTCCTCCTCCTCCTCCTCCTCCTTCTCTTCTGCTCCCCTATTAGAGGACCAGAGAGGGGTTGGTTAACCGACGTTACACTTGGAACGCTGATCGTCTGGTCGTAGCGCGCCACGCACACACACACACACACGCACACACACACACAGGTGCATACACACACACATGCACAAGTGCACACACTGACACAAGCACAGCCTGGACGAGCCTACATTTAACAATGTGACATTTTGTGTGTGTGTGTGTGTGTGTGTGTGTGTGTGTGTGTGTGTGTGAGCATGTTGACAAGGTCCCAGCATGAGGGTGATTAATGAGGTACTAAAATGGTCAAAATGTAGGTATTATGATTTACAAAATGGCACACTTTTTGAGAGTGTGTGTGATTGTTTGTGTGCATGTGTGTATGGGTGTGTGTGTGTGTGTGTGTGTGTGTGTGTGTGTGTGTGTGTTTGTGTGTGTGTAGTTGTGAGCATCTGATTGTGTTCCTGTGCATGTCTGATGTTTGGTGTGTATGTGTCCATATGGTATGTGTGTGCGTGTGTATGTGTGTCTGTGTTATTCATGTGTGTGTCTTTGTGTTTGTGTGTGGATGTTTTTGATTGTGCAGTGTTGTGTGTGTGTGTGTGTGTTTGTGTGTGTGTGTGTGTGTGTGTGTGTGTGTGTGTGTGTGTGTGTGTGTGTGTGTGTGTGTGTGTGTGTGTGTGTGTGTGTGTGTGTGTGTGTGTGTGTGTGTGTGTGTGTGGGAGATCTGTAGCACTTTGAGGTTGTTGTCCTGTCATATCTTCTGTGTGTGTGTGTGTGTGTGTGTGTGTGTGTGTGTGTGTGTGTGTGTGTGTGTGTGTGTGTGTGTGTGTGTGTGTGTGTGTGTGTGTGTGTGTGTGTGTGTGTGTGTGTGTGTGTGTGTGTGTGTGTGTGTGCTCGTGTGTGTGTGTGTGTGTGTGTGTGTGTGTGTGTGTGTGTGTGCTTGCTGTTCTGTCAGAAACGTACAAGTGACATTTTCAGTCAGCTGAACTCGGGGACCTTTGGGTGTCACAGTCTGTTGTCATGTCTGACTGCCAGAGCCCGAGAAATGGTTCACTGGCACTGCAGGGAAGAGGAGAACACACCCCACACACACACACACATCCTCCAGGGCTACAAGCTACGTCAAAACACAAATTCAGATATTACAAAAAATATAGAATATAACAATAACTTATTATAAAGTGCCTGTGATGATCTCGGGTATCCGAAAATATCCCACAACGAGGAAAACAATTATTAAGTGTCTCTCTTGAGTATCGCAAACTAATTGTTTGCGGAACCAAAAAGTGCGAAAGTTTTGCTTGATGAGACCACAATGGTTTTTATTTTATTTTGGGTGCCACCAAATAAATATATATAATAATAAATAAAAACTTTAAAACCCCTCAGGTTGTAAGAAGAACCGAAAATCATCTAAAAAACCTGAAATCATCCGTGACACCAACGCCAATAAATGGAAAATGGACTGTATTTATATCGCGCTTTTTCTAACCAGTGCAGTCACTCAAAGCGCTTCACCCGTTCATACACATACATTCATACATTCATACACTCACACATACACATACATTCATACACTCACACATACACATACATTCATACATTCATACACTCACACATACATACACATACATTCATACATTCATACACTCACACATACACATACATTCATACATTCATACACTCACACATACACATACATTCATACATTCATATACTCACACATACACATACATTCATACATTCATACACTCATACATACACATTCATACATTCATACACTCACACATACATACACTCACACATACACATACATTCATACACTCACACATACATTCATACATTCATACATTCATACACTCATACATACACATACATTCATACATTCATACATTCATACACTCACGCATACACATACATTCATACATTCATACACTCACCTATTCATACACATACATTCATACACTCACCCATTCATACACATACATTCATACATTCATACACTCACACATACATACACATACATTCATTCATACACTCACACATACATACACATACATTCATACATTCATACATTCATACATTCATACACTCACACATACATACTCATACATTCATACATTCATACACTCACACATACATACACATACATTCATACATTCATACACTCACACATACAGCCACCGACGGCGGAGTCAGCCAGGCAAGGCGACGGCAGCCAGCCAGCACGTGGTAGAGCAGTTAGGGGTTAGGGGTGTCACGTGGTAGAGCAGTTAGGGGTTAGGGGTGTCTTGCTCAGGGACACCTCGACACACACTTGTACTAGAGGAGGAGCCGAGGGGGATGGAACCAGCAACCTTCCGGTTGTCAGACAACCCGCTCTAAACTCCTGAAATACTAATAGTCCCCCCCCCCCTCCAGGACTTTTTAATTGCCGCTGACTCTATCTACTCTATAGTTCAGTCGGGTGGTGGTGGTGGTAAATCTGCCTCGGGCTGCGCCGGTGCTGGTGGGGGGTGGAGGGGGGGGGCGGGTGGGGTTGGGTGAGGGTGGAGGGTGGAGGGGGCTGGGGGCTGGGGGCTGGGGGCTGGGGGCTGAGGGGAGGGGGGGGGGGGGGGGGGGGGTAGATGACATGGCGGGTTATATAGGAGCCGGCTTGGCAGGCGCACGCAGCGGCGGCAGGGGAAATGGACCTGTCGGAAGCAGCGTGAAATAGGAGAGGCGTCGCTCACACACACACGCACACACACGCACGCACACACACACACACACACACACACACACACACACACACACACACACACACACACACACACACAACACGGCACCCCCCCCCCCCCAACCAACCCGCCCCACCCCAGATTCGCACTCCCTCCCCCATTTCATTACCACGCTGGAAAACAAAGTGCCTCACAAGTTCGCCCGGCCCCCCCCTCCTCCCCCACACACACACACACACCCCTTCACATCTTAATATGCGTGTGTGTGTGTGTGGGGGGGTAAAGGGGGGGGGGGGGGTAGAGGGCCGAACTTTTGACAGCAAGATTGCGGCAAGATTGAAGCAATATGATACAGTCTTACACTCTGCACACAGGCACAGATACGCACACACTCACACACGTGTATGCAAATGTACACACAGACCCCCTGCAAAGAACCTACCGAAGCATCTAGTCGCTCCTTACGAAATAATCTCACCGCTGAGAGAGAGAGAGAGAGAGAGAGAGAGAGAGAGAGAGAGAGAGAGAGAGAGAGAGAGAGAGAGAGAGAGAGAGACTAACACTAGCATCCACCCGCCACACTGCTTCTCTCGTTGTGGTCTTGGCCTACACACACACACACACACCCTCACCACCTCCCTCTACTCAAACCATCTCCAGGAGATGGGTAAATTAAGATAGAGGAGGAGGTGGGGGAGGAGGGAGAGGTAGGGGAGGTGAGGAGGAGGAGGAGGAGGAGGAGGAGGAGGAGGAGGAGGAGGAGGAGGAGGAGGGAGGAGGAGGAGGAGGAGGAGGAGGAGGTGGGGGAGGGAAGGTCACTGCCCTGCCTGTCTTTAACCATGTTCCCCGTTATTGATTCCAATCCACCGCTGTAACCTCGCATGGGCGAGCCGCTCCTCCGCTAAAGTTCTCTTCCCCCCTCCCCCCCCCCCCCGCCCCGCTGCATTAAGCTCAACACCACCACCACCACCACCACCACCACCACTCCTCCACCCTACTCCCTAATTGAAGCCTCCCAGGGTCTAACTGGCTCAATCGCCCCCCCCCCACATGTCAGAAAGTATCAGTCAGTTAAATGGGGCTGGGACATTATTGCAACCACCACCACCACCACCACCACAACCACCCTCCACCACCACCATCACAGCCACCACAACCACCCTCCACCACCACCACCGCCACCACCACCACCACCACCACCCACCAGCCACCACCATCACCACCACCCCAACCATCACCACTACCACCACCACCACCACCACCCCAACCATCACCATCACCACCACCACCACCACCACCACCCCCACCACCCTCCACCAGCACCACTGCTGCTGCTACCACTGTTTCTGCCCGGAGACAGTGACCTTGTGGTAAGATAGGGAGGGGAGACAATGGGGGGGGGTACCTCTCACATCACAACCCTCTCTTTCTCACTCCCTGGATTTGTGCACAGGCTCTCTTACCTTCTAACCCTAACCCGCTCACTTGAGACGACAATTTAGCAATTTTGCGAATGCTAACTAATATCTTATTCAGTTGCCCCTCTAATTGAAACCTCTAAAAGGGGGATTTTTCCATTTTTTTTTTATACCAGGAACCCTCCCATAATACCCGACATTAAGATAGTAGAAAAGGAACGAATTAACAAGTTATTAGCTAATTCATTAGGGTTCATTGTTATGTACCGACTGACTCCCTGGCGGCTGCTAAAGCTAATGCGCTATGCGATGGTTAGCGCTGGCTGGAGGCCGACGGTAAGGTTTGAAAGCATCCATTTTGGATCTGCTCTGTTGTTGGTGTTCGTTCATGACTGGGCGTAAACAATGCAATAAAACATTCAAGATACAAGATGTTTTTTATTGATATTTTGCAGTACAATGGAATGCTTACTTCCCATTCCCTCCTGCAGTATGAATTTCCTACAACAATACTATACTTAACTATACAATACAAAACAATACTATACGTACATGTGTTGATGACACAACAAACGTCTTTGCACATCTTGACAACAAACGCATGTGATACGGCCCTGAAATATGTGCAGTTCATATTGATTGTTGTTTATATACAGTAAGTGGACATATTTGATGTGTTTAACATGGGATTCATGTTTGTCCTCATCATTTAAGGGCACCACCACAGACCCTGGACTATTTTAAGACAGGCCTTAAAAAAAACTTTTATTAAGAAAGGCCTATTTGTTAATATTAGTGCTTACTATTTTTTAGTAAATGAATTGTGTTTATTTGCTATGTTTTTAACTTTGTCGCACTCTGAGATTTTAAAATAAAATGCATTGTTATTATTATTATTATTATTATTATTATTATTATTAATAATAATAATAATAATAATAATTTATTTAATTTTTTGCACCTGTGATCGTTACATCGTTATATCTCCGAAAACGGAATCCCACTCCATGGCCATAATCTCATCCTCCCTTCTGTTGCCTTGGCGACAATAATGCGACAAGTTGTCACTTAGGTCACACGTAATGCGACGAAAAAAGTGACAACCTTAAATGGCGCAGATGTGCGTAGTACCCAACCTGCTGGAGGGTTCAGTTTTCTCTACTTCCCCTCCGCAGTGAAATACTTAATAAACTTCGGAAAGATTGAATTTCCATAAACAAGGGGTTGCCTTTAATTGCATTACCGGAGTGCGTTTAAACATGGCAATATAATTATTGCCATAAACGGATTATTTTGAGTGGTGTGTGTGTGTGTGTGTGTGTGTGTGTGTGTGTGTGTGTGCGCTCATTGAAATTCACAGATGAGCAGGTAGTTGGAACTCCAGAGATTCGTAGCAGTTACTACTTTTTTTTAGTTAGAACCCCCAAAATAAAGATGGTAAGATGATCATGAATAAAACAATTAAATGAAATATGAATAGGAGTATTCAGACTGCAGAACAGAGCTTGAAATAGGTGTGGACGTTGTCACCCAATGTTCTACAAACTTCTAGCATCTGTGGGGGGGTTCACCAAATACATTACCACAACAACCATTATTTAAATAACGTATTTGTCAATGTAATGAGGGTTATTTACGTTAACGAACTAAATAGGCTACAATTAACATGTTTTCCAAGAGAACAAACACCATATGTTCTCCATGAAGTAGTCTCCAGGGCAGGTAAATACCGCTAGACACTCATCTCACTAGGGACTCATACCGGTGATCAAGTGTTTAGTTCACCGCGTCACACGGCTAATTCAGAGAGATCAGTTCATCCAATACACCTCATCCCATCTTATTTTTATCTTATTTTGAAATGTCTCTGTTTCTCTCTCTCTCTCTCTCTCTCTCTCTCTCTCTCTCTCTCTCTCTCTCTCTCTCTCTCTCTCTCTCTCTCTCTCTCTCTCTCTCTCTCTCTCTCATCCCTCTCCCTTTCTCCCTATCCCTCTCTCTCCCTCCCTCCCTATCCCTCTCTCTCCCTCCCCCTCTCTCTCTCTCTCTCTCTCTCTCTCTCTCTCTCTCTCTCTCTCTCTCTCTCTCTCTCTCTCTCTCTCTCTCTCTCTCTCTCTCCCTATCTCTCCCTATCTCTCTCTCTCTATATATATATATTTGTATAAAACATT
>CM051022.1:9334309-9344309 GCA_027704905.1 Muraenolepis orangiensis | reverse complement strand
AAAAGTCAAAAAATGTCTATATAATGTCTAAATGTAGTGTCAGCTATTATCCAAAAACGTATTAGCAAAGTCATGTCGGAAACACTACTCTCTGAATTGGCCCCTCAGACGATCTTGTGGAAAGGGCATCTGTTAGGCCGTTCTCTATTTATGTTCAAAGCTCAGATTATAACTTAAGCCGGTTGTCACTCATCCGTGCGAGGCCTTAAACGTGCGTGAGTGCGACTGCCCAAGTGCTTTGATAGTACACGATAGGACACCCCCAGTCTAGCACCGCCCTATGTCCACATCAGCCCATGGTGCTTATATTATGATTATTATTATATTATTATTATTATTATTATTTTATCACATTTGTTGCAAGTGGTGTGCTGAAAGATTTCTTAAATATTTTATTCTTTTTGTCTTTTATTTGCTCTGTACCAGGTGTTATCGTTTATATATTTAGTATTTGCCAGTCTACATCTTGGCTATTTGAAAAGGGTTTTGAAATCACAGGCTGTCAAATCCAGAGGACATGATGGCATTGTACATCGTCGTTTGTTTAGTCAATCCTATACAATCAGGCTTTGGTATTGATATTTGGAAAAAGTAGCGAGGACAAGATGTCGTACGTCAACGCTATACAATTCTGTATTTTTAGCCATCTTCACGTTTACCTAGCACTATGAATATCACCCTATCTATTCTATCCTCAGTCTACGAGGACCACATCATTAAGTCCTGCTGCATCTCTATTAAAACCATTACAATGACGACAACACAATAGCATCTCTCTCTCTCTCTCTCTCTCTCTCTCTCTCTCTCTCTCTCTCTCTCTCTCTCTCTCTCTCTCTCTCCTCTCTCTCTCTCTCTCTCTCTCTCTCTCTCTCTCTCTCTCTCTCTCTCTCTCTCTTCCCCCCCCCCCTCTCTCCCTCCCAGAGAGTTGACACAAGGGGGGAAGGGGAGGTTGTCGTTGACCCTGCTGTCACGGTGGGCTGACCTCTGCTGGCTGAGCGTGTCACCCTCTTATCGAGCGCTATCCGTCCGCAGCGGCTCGCCCCCCCAGGAAGGGGGGGGGGTGATCTAAAGCAAACACACACACACACACCACACACCACACACACAGATACGATCACGACCACTTGGGTAGGAACGATGCCTCTCCCCACCACCCTTGGTTTTTGTTAAGTGTTTCCTAGATTGTGTTTACGTCAAAGTTTGCATGAAAATGTCTCCTATCTGGCCATTTTTGTAGATGGGTGATGATCTTATGTTTCGAGGTGTGTGTGTGTGTGTGTGTGTGTGTGTGTGTGTGTGTGTGTGTGTGTGTGTGTGTGTGTGTGTGTGTGTGTGTGTGTGTGTGTGTGTGTGTGTGTGTGTGTGTGTGTGTGTGTGTGTTAGCAAGGATTCTCCCAAGGTTCCCCGGTTTGATCCCCTGAATGTCAGCAGAATAAAGCATCCTTGGGCAAGATGCAGCACTGCAAGTCTCCCTTAAATTACTAAATAGTCCAACTTTGTGTGTGTGTGTGCGTGCGTGCGTGTGCGTGCGTGCGTGTGCGCATGTCTACACGGGCAACTAGGGACCCAGGGCCGAGATGACAGGGTCATAACTTGCGAGCACTTCGAGCAGATAAGATCCAAACACTCCATCACCGTGACCGCTTTGTCAGCCCCTGGTTTATGCTCTCATCTACTGATGCAGCGTAAGTCACACATGTGCGCGCGCATACCGTCGAGGACAAAAAGGCACGCACGGAGGGATAAGTCATCGCCACGGGGTGTATTTAGCGGAACCGCCCGTTGAGGGGGGGGGGGGGCGATGAGATGTGTGTGGGGTTGTAAATATGGATCGTATTAAGTTGGTTCCAAATGACTAGCGCTGTTACGTTAAGTGTCGTAGGGCGTCTATCGATCCGAACAAAAGGTAAGGTATAATATGTGGAAATATATTCATGTCGTTAATAAAGCAACCTTTTTGCTGAATTGGAAAACAAACACCGAAGACGGGGAATTTGTTGCTTTTGAACGTCTCGGCATAGCTGAGCGATGCACGCATGACGTCCACACATACACATGTCCACACACACACATACACACACACACACACACACACACACACACACACGTCCACACACACACACACACACACATACACACATTCCACACACACACACACACACACACACACACACACACACACACACACACACACACACGCACACACGCCCACACCTCTATCTCATTTAAAGTATTTCATCTGACAAATATGAGTTTATCCGACCAGGGAGCAATTATTATTAATAGAAAGTCGTAATATTCTGTTTACCAATTTCAATCTGCCTTCACAGAGCACAGTGCCAGTGTGCAGCGTGTCAGACTGTGGCAAGCCTCCAGTCTGGCAGCACTAATGCTACCATTGTTGACCTGCTTCTTACAGAGGCGCTTAACGCGTAAACTGTGGCGCCATGGAGAAACAACACAGACGCACACAAACAAGCCTATAGTGCATCTATTGGATACACTCGGATATAACACGTGATATAAGGCACCGTCCAACCAAATGGGCTCATATGTGTATTTCTGGACTGGCCACCGATTTTCTGTTATTGTATATATATGTGTGTGTGTTATGTGTAACCCGAAGGGGTCAAGTACGGACCCTTTTCACACCGGCGCCATCGGCTCGTTGTACTACTTATGGGTCTGCTCTTTTTTTCATGTACCAGGGCAGCGTGGGTAGTAGACTGAATCAGTGAAGTGATAAATCGACTCGCCGTGCCCCGGTACATTAAAAGGACCCACAATCAGCGTTATTATTATTATTATTATTATTATTATTATTATTATTATTATGAGCTGCACCTGTGTTTGTCCTACGATGACGCCTCTGTGTGAAAAGGGTGTCTGGTGACGTGTTCCATGGGAGGTGAATGGCTTTCAACCCCGGGGTCACACTGCTCCTCCGGTCCACTCCGCCCGTCTGTGTGTCGGCGTGAACCGGAGGAGTGATTATAATTGAGTGTAATCGGGCAGGGAACTCGGCGGAGGTCCACTTCCCCGTCCCCCCGTCGCCATTACGCTTTCGGCTTTGGAACACTTTTCTCCGTAGCCAAGTGAAAGTGAGCGAGCGGTCGCGGTCGCAGTTTGGTTTGATGATGACGAGGGCGGCGGATAACGTTCCAGGGTTTACAAAGTAAAGGAACTTTACTTTGAAAAACTTTACCACCTTGAGCTCCCACTGGGAAAATAATTAGTGTCTTTGTGAATTACCCCCCCCCCCCCCCCCCCCGATGTGAGTGAGATACCCCTGCAATGTCACCCCGTTTTTTTTTTAAAACACATAATATATGTTGGATATGTTGTTAATGTGTTTTCCATGCTTTATACAAAGAAGTGGCACTGACAAGGAAGTCAAGGGGAAATCACGGCAAAGCCCCCCCAACCCCCCCACCCCCCAACCCCCCCCACCCCACCCTTCCTCCTCCTGTATTAGCATTCATAGTGACGGCACTTAGGTGAGATATTAAATATATCAAAAATTCATCCCCATTATATTCCTCTTCGTTATTGCAACCCAGGATATCGCCAAAAGGTCATGCGGCGGCTCGGAGATTTTCACTCAAGACTTCCGTCTTTGAATTGCATTCACCGGAACAAAAAATAGCTACTTGATTCAACTAATGTACACCTTGTAAGTCGCTTTGGATAAAAGCGTCTGCCAAATGCCCTAAATGTAAATGATTAATTCCAGCCGGCCTCTATTTTTCTTTTTTTTTCCCCGCTCCCTGACCTGCGTGGAAGTGGCGGACCAATGAGGTTCTTTTGAGCACCTTTTTTTTATTATTTAAACAAAAAAAAAAAAAAGCTACCCCCCCCCCAAGAGATTCATATGGAGATTGAGCTAATGGCAGATATTGGTTTGGCTGCTTTCATTTGCCCGAGCGATACGACTTTCACTTTCAGTTTAACATTCAGGCTTATATCTCCCAGTCCCCCTTATCCCCTTCCCCTGTTTCTTCTCAGCCGCAAATACAATTATCTCCATTTTTCTCAATTTGTCTTTTGCGATTGATTGACCGTAGATCACGTTAACAAACCTCAAAACATTGCGAAATTGTCTTGGCTAACTGAATTGCAAAGGGTTTCTTCTGCACAACACGCACTGGACAGCGCTGTCCAAATAACCACCAAAACACACCTATCCCCCCCCCCTCTCTACGCCTCCATTTACTTACTACTTACTACTGTACTACTTACAGGCACACAATACGCACACTAACAGCCGTGTACAGTACACACACGCTGTGCATTCACGCCATATGAACGAATGACACATGAACCCAACGCACGCCATGTGGCCCGGCGCCAAATTCCCCCCGCAAAAACTAAACTAAAAAACGAACTATAAAGACGATAAAACAAGAGCCGCGACTCACCGCGGCCGGTGTGCTTACGTGTACCGTCTGTATGCGATAATAGAAAAAGTGAGTGTAATCTGGCTCTTCTCTCACCTCCCACATAAATCCATTATTTTGTCCACTGAACTCAAACTAAGTCTACAGAGTTCTTCTCCTGTTTTTTTTGTTGCTACTAACCCTTCTGAATATATTTTAATATACCAACAAGCTTTTAAAAAGCCATGTCTCTCGCGAAGCCACATCCTGTCGAGGCTTAAAGACGTGAAATTACTTTCATTTTCTTTTCTTTTTTGAATGACCCTCCAACCTGCTCATTTTTGACATTATCTATTCACTATTCAGTTATTTTCAGGTACAGTTCACGACTCATTTCAGGAGCACGTGTGAGGGTGAGGCCTCTTGCTTTAAGGTTGGCTTCGGGGTAGACTGTGGACGGACGTCGTGATTCAAACCAACAACCCTTTCGGGCCGCGCTCTGCATCTGCCAAACAAGTGAGCATGCGCTATAAACGACTAAGAAGTAATGATCTAACTGACCTAACCGTCTTGTACTACTGTCAGACACCATGGGAGACTTAAGCCATTTCCATTGGCTGACGGGTAGAACCAGAGGGCGGAGTCTGTGAAGGTGGGCGAGGTCACCCCCCCCCCCCCCCCCCCGATGCCAATCTGCATTAACGAGCGGCGTGTCTGGATGTGTGACGCTATCCCCTGTAAAAAAACAAACAACCTCTCCTCGCATCTTGGCTCCCATCAGTGCTTCGGGAGTGGGAGGAAGGCTATATTATTGTTATAGCTGGTTTCCTCGTAATGCACTCCTTGCGCTTTCACGAAGCGATTCGTAAATCAATACAATAGGATGTCGAGGCACAATTTGAAGGTTATTTTCAATCCCTGCCTCGAGTTTCAGATTCAGGCCGTTACAGATACACCAAACCCAGAAGTGATTTGAAACCGTTTGTGTTGCGCCAAACACCGGCTGCATTGAGTGGCTGTAGACAAACTAGTCTGGACACATGGAACGCCTCCCTAAATGCCCCTACCTGTTTATTATTTATGACCAAAACAAGGTGTGTGTGTGTGTGAGAGGGAGAGAGAGAGAGAGAGAGAGAGAGAGAGAGACGACCTCTGCTAGTTTAAAGGTTTTAAGATTAGACCAGACTTGGACTCGGATGGCTGCCCAGATAATGAGGGGCTCTGTCGGAGATGCTTTGATGTTACATGTTCTCTGGTATTCCTGAAGGTCACTTCCAGAGGCTGGAAAATGTCCCGGCTGGAGTGGGGGGGGACGGGGGGGACAGGGGACGGAACCGTTAAGCTAAGGTCCTCACTGCCGTTTGGGATTTATAAACAAGAGCACTTTAGAATAAGCCCAAGCATTAAAATGGGGAAGCTAATGGCCGAGGAGGGAAAAAGACAAGAATGAGGTGAAATTGACTTGTAAATATACTACTTGTTTTAGTTAAGACTAGTTTTAGTTAAGACTCAGGCCAGCAGCAGCATATAGTTTTTTGATTACACATAGTGATTGCGGATGCATTAGATCGGCTTTATGTAGGAGAGTGTAGAGGGCTGCTGTAATGTAGCGGAGATGAAATGTCAAATGTCAAATTTAAATCAGTTTTCAGTTTAGTTCATGGTCTCTCACATAAGTTGATCAAAAGTGATCGACAAATATATAGATTGTATCTTTGATAATAGTCTCAAAAATGTCACCTGGTGTTTGTCTACGGGGAGTCAGAGATACACACACACTCTCAAAATCTCCCTAAATCCTCACCAGATAATCATTTTGAACACAATGCTGGTAATCCACTGTGTACACTCATTATTATTATTATTATTATTATTATTATTATCATCATTTGTTCTGAGGACAGATGGAGGGTATTGCGTTTTTACAGCGAGAAATCAACAACAAGTTTCAAACGGAAGCTTTTCAATTCCAAACATTGCATTTTATAGGACGCAACCCGTTTTGTGGTACTGTAACCGGCAACGCTAGTCGAGGTTGCAGTCGAGTCCAACTCATGTTTGTCGGGCGAGGCTCGAGCCAGAGACATCAACGACACTGTAACCAACCAATGATATTTGGCTATGTCCGTTGTGTAATATGTTATAATATATAGTGTCATGAAAAAATAATAATGTGCGGAAAGAATGTGCGGAACCTATATCTGTCAATGGTTTCCAATTCCAACAAAAGTCAAGCGATCGCTATTCAATCACAGTCACCTATTGGTCCGACCAATCAACAGAGCGCAATAATCCGAACTCGATACTTCACAAGAGCACACCGTACAAGAAAGGGGACCTAACTAAGTCTTAATATAGAAGCATGGCTGATGTCTGTGGCCCCCGCCTGCTTTATTGATGAACATGAGCTGAATGTTGATTGTATTTTGAATGTGGGGCCGGGCAATAATTCAATATTATCGCTTATTGTCTTTGAATGGCTGGTATCGTCATGAAATTAGGTTTAGACTTATCGTGATACCCAGTTTTATAAAATGAATAAAGATGAGAGGATATGCCCTTGAAATGATCAAGTATGAGATTTGAAACGTCATTGGCAAAGATAAACTAGACTCCAGGTGATCACACCAATTAACCAATAATTTATGACCACAAACACAGATGAGATACAAAAAAAGACCACAAAACTACGGCCTTGTCACACACAAGACATAAGGACTACACAAGCATAATTAATCCCAGAAAATTAAGTGGTTTGAGGCAACGCAAAATTTATGCAAAACTGAAATGAGTGATCATTGAAAGTGATGTTCTTTATTAAAATATTCCATTATATATGTAAAAAAAAAATAGGTGTTATGCTTGCTTTAAACTAATCTTGAGGTTCTGTCAATAAGGCCATCAGTCAACCAAACTATTGGACTAAACCTGTGTTGCTTGACAGAGAGCTAGATGAAATTGCAGTTCCACACAGAAATAGCAATTCGCGATTTTATGAGGTGGTACTACTAACCATGTCAGGAAATAGGATCATGTTTTGTCGAGACCGATGATGAGCCCCAATAGAAATAATCCCCGTCTGTCCTATTTCACATTGCATCCACATCCTTGTCCTCGAGATTTGCTTTCAGGGAGAGGGAAGAAGACACTGTTGTCCTCGATTACCCTCTCTGAACACTCACACGAGCCACTTCCCCCCCCCCTCTTCCCGTGCTGATAGCCAGGAATGGGTAATACAATCCCAGGGAGAAGAATAGAAACACAACAGCCAGCAGAGAGATTCCAGGGGCAAAATCACCCTGCATTCATTTCCTGCACAGAACGGCCCAACATGGAGATGTATTCATGCTGGTGTTTTTGTTGCGTTCCCGTCGCTTCCCAACCACAGTCGTCGAGGACCACCCCCGCCACCCTGTACAATGAGATGATGGATAGTACCAGAAGAGCATGCACAGGCAACCCACCCTACCCCCCCCCCCCCCACCCACCCACCTCCTCACCCAGTCAATTCTCTATAAGCAATCAGTATGTGTAATAAGTGGTGCGTACAATAGATCCTGTGCTGCTGCTATTTGCTACAGCTTTGTAATGATAACAAAGTAACTAGTGGTAAAACATGTACATACAGTGCTTGGAGAGGAGAGGGCTGTGAGATGCACATGCAGTGGCTTTTTCCTTTTCACAGCAGACACACAGTGTTTATGGTAAAGAGATGTGGTTTGTTCATGGGTAAAACATGAAAACCGCGAAGACCCATCTGGATACTCATTATACACCAGCAAACACTTTTATTACGTCAAGCCTTCCCCTTCCCCGAGTAGCCTCCTGTGACCTCTCCACTTTTGGGAATGGTCATTTGTGTTCATTCCTAAAAATGGGTTTGTATCTTATTTCGTCGGCGGTGGAGGAGGGGTGTGGAAAGCGAAACAGCAGAAATTCTGGCAAGACATATTCCACAACAAAACACAACCACAAAAAACTCCTCACATGCTGCAAAGTGGACAAAGTGACCTGTTCCTCTGCTGTGGAGGGAATTGGGGCATTTTTTGCAACATTTGAGACGAAGGGAGATCCGTTTCCCCCCCCCGTAGTTGTTGTGTGTTTCCCCGACTAGTGTAATGAGGACCGGCTGGGGGGGGGGGGGGGTTGATGTGAGGGCTTCTCAGTCCTTCTGAGATCTTCAAACACTGGATTGACGGATAACAGAACCAAGGAAGGGATGGAAGGAAGGAAGGGAAATAGAATGAAAGGGAGCAAAGAAGGACGAAAAAACATAAATAAACCAAAAAGGAATGAAAGAAAGAAAAGGAAAGAAAAAGAAAGTCGATATAGAGACAGAAGGCTCTGTCGGTATCGCTAAACCACAGGGGCGGTTGGGATTGTGTCAGAAGCGTCTTGTGCAAGGTCAGTGCTTGTTATGGCAGGGGATGAGGAAAACGAGCCTCCAGACAGAGAGATCCAGTGTGATTGGTCGAGGCGGATGGTCCACAAACGAGGGAGAGATAGACCGGGGCTGTGCGGCCAGCTTGTGAGTGAGTAGTAGTGGCAGTAGTAGGATTAAACCAAAGGAGAAGCGCCCCCAGCTCGACTCATTGTGTCATGTTGCACAGGGGCTCCGGGAGGATGCTGGCTACACGCTACGGGATAATTAGCTCTAGCGTATTAACTCTTCCGGGGCCAGTCAATGTCCAAATGCTTCTCTAGCTGTCTGTACTACTTGCAGCCCCCCCCCCCCCCAGTCCTCCGACTAAGGCACAGATGAGCTCACCGCTTTACTCATCGCACATGCTCTCCCATTATAAACTCAATTGCCCCTTTTAGACAGGAAGACATTTAACCTAAAGCCTTCGCTTAATGACCATACGTAGGCTCCCGGAGGGGGAATTGTAGGCAAATAAACTTCACATTTTCCATGGCATCTTGAAATGCCATCTGGCCAAATACCAGGAAGCAGTTGAGACTGTGGGAGCATTTCTGATATTCTTTCTCAGCAAAGTGGACAGCATTCCCCGTAGCGTTCGTCCCTGTCCTTTCTGCCTGTCTATAACAAATCCTCTGGGCTTGAACTGTTTTTGGATCCATAACCCTACCTAACCCGCCCCAAGTCTGTAACCTGGCCCCTTGACACTATCCCCACAGCCTCCTTAAAGCCTAATTGAACGTAGTCGGACACAGCCTCTTCTCCATTACTAATTGCTCTCTGGCCAGCGGTGATGTTCCATCGTGTTTTAAGCACGCAGTCCTCAAGCCCCTCATTATAAAATACAAAACTACAGCACTCCATTCGAACAATTTCAGACCCCATATCTAAATGACCATTTTTTTTTATAGAAATGTTTTGAAAAAAGGTTGTCCTGTCACAGCGAATGTCATGTCTCAATCCCAATAACATCCTTGAGGAATTCCAATCTGGTTTTCAGGCTGCTCCATAATACAGAATCAGCTCTGCCAAAACAACTTACTTCTTGCTACAAATTCTGGAGATGACTTCTACTTCTACTAGACCTCTCTGCTGCCTTTGACCGTTGACCATGGCGTACTCGTTGACTCGAGGTACTGGTTGCAGAGCTTTGGCCCGGCTCACATTTCCTATGGGGTCCCCCAACGTTCTATTCTAGGTCCAA
>CM051022.1:9326809-9329309 GCA_027704905.1 Muraenolepis orangiensis | reverse complement strand
AAGAGAGTGAGGGGGGGGAGAGAGGGTAAAGAGAGGGCAGCAAGAGAGTAAGGGGGGAGAGAGAGGGCAGCAAGAGAGTGAGGGGGGAGAGAGAGGGCAGCAAGAGAGTGAGGGGGGAGAGAGAGGGCAGCAAGAGAGTGAGGGGGGAGAGAGAGGGTAAAGAGAGGGCAGCAAGAGAGTGAGGGGGGAGTAAAGTAAGGGGGGGAGAGAGAGAGGATGAAGAGAGGTTAGGAAGAGAGAGAGGGGTGAGAAAGGGGGGGGGGTGAAGAGAGGACGGCAAGAGAGAGAGGGGGAGAGAGGGGGGGGGCGAGAGCGAGGAGGTGAAGATTAATGAGAGAGGGAGAGAGAGAGGGAGCAAGGGGGCGCAAGGGACAGGACGTCGCGGGGCATGCGTCTTCACACCTGGCCGACGCCCACTCACATGTGCCTTGTTTTATGGGTGACGGCGCGGCTGCTATCTCTCACCCATAAAAGACATCCAGTACGTCCGTATAAATCTCAAAGGCCTCATTACATCCAGAGCCTCTCTCTCTTTTTTTCTTTTTTTTTTTTTCCTTCTCCCTTTTTTGTCTCCAGCCCACCCTCTCCCCCCACCCCTCTCACCCCCACCCTCTCACCCCCACCCACCGAACCCACCAACCCAACCCAACCCAACCCAACCCAACCCATCCATCCTCTCTCTCCCTCTCTCTCTCTCTCTCCCTCTCTCTCTCTCTCCCTCTCCCTCTCCCTGTCTCTCTCCTCTCTCTCTCTCTCTCTCTCTCTCTCTCTCTCTCCCTCTCCCTCTCTCTCTCTCTCTCTCTCTCTCTCTCTCTCTCTCTCTCTCTCTCTCTCCTCTCTCTCTCTCTCTCTCTCTCTCTCTCTCTCTCTCTCTCTCTCCCTCCCCCCATCCATTAAGGAACTGCGGCCGTGACTCTGACACACCAAGGTGCACATGCTTGACGCACATGCTGTCCACACTAGTGTGTGTGTGCGAAAATAAATAAATAAAGCATATATACACGTGCACACACACACACACACATGATCACGTACAAAACAAACAGCTTAAACACACACACACACACTAGGGAATCATACGCAAACACACACACACATTTGCTTTTGTGTGCATGATGCAAGCACGTGCAGACACACACTTACCCGGGTATCGGACACTCGGGTATCTTACACACGGGTCACACACAATTGTTTTTGTGTGCATGCACACACACACACACACACACACACACACACACACACACACACACACACACATGCCTAAACACACAAACGCAAACACATGCCCACACACACACCCACACGCACACACACCACACACACATGCCACACACACAGCACACACACACACACACACACACACACCACACACACACACACACACACACACCACACACACACACACACACACACACCACACACACACACACACATCTCACACACTGAGAGAGTCCTGTGTGCTGTGATCTCAAGGACGCCCGGTCACCGTTTACCATGCAGTTTGGACGGCTTTACAGCCACAGTTATTGCTGACCTCCTCCCTCCCTCCCTCCCTCCTCCCTCCTCCCTCTCTCCTCACCCCGTCCCTCCCTCCCATGTTTGGTGTGCTGTTCTGCTGCCATAATTACCCACCCATGGAGGAAGGCCCAGCGCCTCTCATTTAGAGGAAAAACCCACACACACACACACACACACACACACACAGTAGGGCATGGGTAAGCTCCATCGTCTCCCCTTGTTTCCTGACATTTTGACCTGCCCCCCCCCCTCTCTGCCACCCCCCCCCCCCCCTCTACCACCCCCCCTCCCCCCCAAACCCGTCAGATGTTTGACCAAACCAACTGTGTGTGTCTGAGTTCAATGAAAGGCCATGGACTTTCTCTCTTCTCTTCTTCTTCTTCTTCTTTAAAGCACAACTGCCACGCTCTCTTTTGCGAGAGAGAGAGAGAGAGAGAGAGAGAGAGAGAGAGAGAGAGAGAGAGAGAGAGAGAGAGAGAGAGGAGAGAGAGAGAGAGAGAGAGAGAGAGAGAGAGAGAGGAGAGAGAGAGAGAGAGAGAGAGAGAGAGAGAGAGAGAGAGAGAGAGAGCGAGAGAGAGAGAGAGAGAGAGAGAGAGAGAGAGAGAGAGACGCTTTGTACACGTGTTTGAATTGCGGTCTGCGACATTAACTCCGCATTAATTCCGCAAACAGGTTGCTGGAAAAGTTCGACCGTAGACTGTGATTGAAGCAGGACTCTTTATATATATATATATATGTTGTATATTTCTAATGTATCTTATATATATATATATATATATATATATATATATATATAGAAAACTGCCGAGCAAGACGATCTCCAACCTTAACTAAGGCATAAGCCGTCGGTGGTCCAGGATGAACTGCATTTTATATACAGCACAGTATTAGCTGTTGGCTGTTATATGAGCTGGATGTTACAGTGATCTAAGTTTTTCATTGTCATTTTTTTGCTTAGTCTTTATATTTTAATATATGGAGT
>CM051022.1:9306809-9316809 GCA_027704905.1 Muraenolepis orangiensis | reverse complement strand
AACAAGAAGAAAAACAAAACAAATGAATTCCTTCCACAATATAATCCTATATTATATATATTATATACAAAATGTTAACACATCAAAAAAAACCATAAAACTCCACACTCCTCCACATAAATCCACTCTATCCACTATCTACGCTAAACTAGTCCCAACCGGCGCTTCAAACAAGTGAAAGTATTCTCTCGTTCTTAGAGGAACATGCACCCAATTTGGCCCCACACAAAACTAATTTAACCAAAATAAGAATATATACATAAATATGAATACCAAATTAATTGATTACGAAATAATGCTAAATATGAATTGATATAAACACGTCCGTAATTATGAGGCATTTGGCTCCTACAGTCATGTTGGACTTTCCTTTTATGTGGAGGTTTTCTTTGTGATACGTGCAGCGATATGGCAGGCAACTTACTACGGCAAATTAAATTGTGTATTGATATGAAGATTCTTTATACTTTGTACTTTCATGTCATTTGTCGGGCTCCATTACATCTCACCACTGTTTTACAAGGGTCTATGGATGTGAAATGTGACGCGATATCCTGTATAACCAAGCACAGAACAATGAGACCGAGTGACGTTATCCACGTAGTCCACAGGTCGACCAAAAGAAAATTCAAAACTCCAAAGAAATAGCGGATCTGCCTCCTGAAATGCCCCCCCCCCCCCGGAAGAAAATCAGTCAGCTGATAGTTCCAAATCAGCTAAAAATGGTATTAGCTCAAATTAGCTCAGAAACATGGATACCTACAGGTTTTTTTCCGGCTAGGCCCCAAGAAAATATCGACTGCATTCATAACATTCGATTTGTTAGCCATCTGAACTGGAGTCATGGTAACATCACATTAAGAGATCAATTTCCTAACTCACTGCTGTTGCCATCATGACATCTTTCATGGGGATGTGCTTAGTAGCCACCTACACAATAAAGGCCCAAATTCACTGCTCAAGCGTTTACAGAGGACGTGGTGAATCAAAGTCGAGTCCGTGTGTGTGTACCCGTGATAAGTTTGAGTGGTTTTGTGTAACTCTTACAGGCAGATTGTCTTGTTTGCGGTAACCACCTTAGATGCTACCATAGCCTCCTGTTCGCAGCTAGTCCAGCTCCTCATATAGCTCCTCACAATTAAGCTAACACACACACACACACACACACACATTACATTTACTATGTATCTATTGATAAACCTGTCTGTCTATTTAGCTGTCTGTCTTCTCTGACAGAGTGAGGGATGAGGAGGTGGTGCTGTGACCAGAGCTCTCTTTAATTGCTGATGATATGATAGCGTTGAAGGAACAGCCTGGGCCAGGTTCAGATGAGCTGGTACCAATAAAGAAAAACATCTCTGATTCTCTATCCGTCTCTACGTTTATGCGGCTGGAGTCCTCCACCTTCTCCCCCATCGCCTTGGGAGGACGTGAGCAGATCCTCCGCCTCTCGGGTGGGGTTTTTGGCATACACCTCAGAGTGTGGCGGTTGTCGTTTGCTGCCTGTTCTTCAAAACCCTGAGCACTTTCTACCTGGCAGCCACTGCTGCCTTTTAGCGGTGAAACGGAAGAGGCGTTCGGATAACGTGCGATTTATGGGGCTTCTGTATCGGGTTAGGAGTAGCCCCAATTCAAACCTAGAAGCCGTTGTAACGGCCGAGTGAACATGAGACCGAAAGGGAACATATGAAGATATGAAAACTCACCTAAATCTCTATTAGTCTGTCTTAGAAAAGGCTGAGGCGTATATAGTCTCGTACACGCTGGCAGGCCATGATGTAGACATAGTGTGCCAAGTGCATTTACTTGACTAAATCAAATCCATGATTCCTAAACAAACTGAATTCACTTATTCTCCTAGAGCACAATTAGCAAGGTTCACGCATGCATCACCGGAAAGGGAACTGAACGACCGTTGACCTCTGGTGGAACTATCATTCTATGTTTTGATTTGAAGCAGTGATGTCACAGAGCATTTAGGTGAATCGGTGAATCATCTACACCAATCAATCATAGTACATTTATACAATGAGAACGAATCGACACTCAGTAGAGCCTATACCTCCGTCACACCAAATAGTCCCCTTTGCTGTGCCCCTATCTCTGAGGCTAAACAATCCATCTTGAGCAACAGTTCTTCACCATTTCAAACAATTCCTGGATCCGGATCTGCGCCAAAGTCTGGATCAGCCGTTTCTTGGTAAGGAACCATAAGTAGGCGTAAACTATATCTTTGCCAATTCCGTACATAACTTTTTGAGTTATCTTGTCAACAGGCCAACAAACAGACAGACAGACAGACGGACGGGGGGAGAAAACATAAACTTCGGTCCATCTTTGTTGGTGGAGGTAATTAGCGGAGATGGTATTGTTTCGATACTTTTTAGAACCTAAGATTGGACAATCGATAACGTTATCTGAAAGGGGCACACATTCTGGTTGTGATTCATGTGTTGACCAGAGTCCCCCCCCAGCACACAATAGCCACCATTGTCGGCTATCCAGTATTTTTATTGTGAGCAACAAAAAATCTTGCAAAAAGCTCTCAACAGGCAAGCCTCACCGGAGGGTGCTAACTCGGCAGGCGATAAACTGTGAAGACAAGAGGGAGGTTGCTCTCTCTCTCCTTCTCTCTCTCTCTCTCTCTCTCCTCTCTCTCGCTCTCGCTCTCTCTCTCGCTCTCTCGACTACACGAGATCAGGCCCTGCCATCTCACCCACGCCGACACACTCCCAGCCTGCCGCCTACAACTACCACCTCCCCACAGACAGAGGTGGCGGGCGGTGCAGTGGGGGGGAGAGCCATCGAAAAGAAAACACATCTCAAGTTTGGCATCTCCACCAACCGGAGATCTTGGAAAACGTACACACACAGGCGAACGGCAAACACACACCAGGAGGCCAGAGCAGGGCAACGCCTTTTCAGATTAATGGAAGGAGATGGAGGGAGATGGAGAAAGATGGATTCGATTGGGGGGGGGGGTCAGGGCCGATATGACAGTGCGGTGAGGGGAAGATAAGCGGGAGACAGATGAGAGCCTCTCCCAGGGGAGGTGGTAGAGGCAGGCGGGGGGGGGGGAGAGGCAGGCAGCCCGGTTAAATGTCATTCACTAATAGCTGCCCCCCCCTCAAAGCAATGGCTGTGAGAGGAGAAGGGAAAACAAGAAGAACAAGAAGAAGCAGAATATAGAATAGGCTTCTCTGCCATTACCGCTGGGGTTCCTTAGCCTCCGCGTAGAAATATTTAGCAATGATAATTAGCGCCTAGTCGCTAGGCACCATGGCCGCCAGGCGTTCCGCGCTCATTTCCTTTTGCTCCGCTCTGTGCCTCGCCCTTCATCACGTGACCTGTCCGACGAGCACCGCTCTCCCCCAGAAGTGCCACGCCTTTTTAGGTCCCAACCCACCCCTAATTGTACACTCCGGAATTTTCGACGCACCTTTAGTTTTCCTAACATTATGGGGTGTAGTAAACATCACACTAATGTCATGTCATGTATTGTAATTACATTAGTGTTATTCTGGTATTAAGAAGCTATAAAATACAAGTACCGCAGTCTGAAAGTGCCCTAGCGGTCCGTGGAAGGAGGGGGCACTTCTTCTGTGTTTCTTGACCTTTATACAGGGCATCGGGTTGAAGCCTGTGTACGTGAGACGTGATGTAAATATAATTGACATCATTTGTTTTATTAATCGATTAGTTAGTTAGAAAGTGCTGTACCGACGGCGAATCAACAAATATCGTTTCATGTCATGACCTACGATTAAATGCTTGTGTTTATTCAGTAGAACGTAAATGACTTCCGTCGGTTTGTCTTTTGTGAATCTCGGGGCTATGTTTTACACTCTTTATCAGCGCGTGGGTGTTGTTTTACCCTTCATCATCTTCATCCTTTGCACCCTAGTTCATCAGTGTTCATCACACCACACACCGTCAGGATTGGAATGCGATGAGGAAGACTACGTTTAAGACGTGCCTTCTCAGTGCTCGTTGCTTGCTGTTGCGCCGCGTAATTGACATGAAAAACATAAAGATTCTGCGTGGTTTGCGTTCAACACGACGACGTACCTTCAATCACGGTCGTTCACAGAAACGACAGTAGCAAGAGTATTAATAAAATCGAACTCCCCGCCTGTGCATACATGTTTGCCGATTAAAAAGCGGGCCTATGTTTAATTTAGCGTTTTTTCACCGTATAATTCATGCTTGCGAGCTGTTCTCTCGTGTGCGCGTGTGTCAATCGGGAACATGCTTTAAATAATTCTTCTTTTTCTTTCTTTTTTTCCGAGAGAGTCTAGAGACTCACGGTTCAATCCACCGACACGCGGGGGCCGTCACGACCTGTTCCCTCCCCCACCCCCCACACACACACACACACACACACACACACACTTGGATATGCCCACGTTTGACTGCAAGCTAAATAACTCTCACCGTGAGCAAGTGCGACATTCATTTTTGAAACCTCTCTCTCCCCCCCCCCCCCCCAACCCCCCAACCCCCATCACCACGGCAACCTAATAACGAATGAACGATCAACATGTGCACACTGACACTGCACTATCAACTGTCAACTGTGGATGAAGGTTTTATTTATTTTTTCAAGCTTTGCCTCTCGGTCAAATTTGATATATTCTGTCCTTGGGTAATGATAGTAATACATCTCATCAGTCATTAACCAGACAATTAAAGTAGTAAGCTCCAGTGTTTTGTTAAACTCCGTTAAACACAACCTTGGTGGGGTTTTTTTTTTGCGCTGCTGACCCTGAACTTGTTGACCTTGTTGTGATTTCAGGAAACTCCCAAAAATAGACTTGCTTGCTCTTTCTAAGGTTGTGAGAAGGAGTGCAGTTCCCTACAGGGTTGCCAAGTCGAATCCCTGGGATTTCTCTTTAACGGCTGCCCTCGAAAATACCCTTGGAACTTTTTGCTTCTCGCCACTCAAGCTGCAAAATCCAACTCATGGATCAAAGAGCTTTCCCATACGCTCCCTGGTGTGAAATAAATATGTTGTTGTTTTTTTAGTGTGCATGTGAAACAAGGTGTCGCCAAATGAAGGGGACATGTTTTCAGTCAAAGCTCCCAGAGCCACACGACTCAAATAAAACCAAATAAACAGCGGAGAGAGCAGCTACGCTATAACATTGAGCTTGACTTTGGACGTTGGACTGCAGGAAATATTGAACACAACCTACAAGTTCAGAATACACCCAACCCTCATTTCAATGACATGATTATACTGGCAGGAAGTCAATCTGTGTGGTCAATGGAGAGAGACAAGGAATGTTTTGAAATTTGAATGTTTGTTAATTGTTATTAATTTTAGTCAAGGTCAAGAAAGTCGCAGTTTCACACAAAACTCATTTTATGTTGCTTTGTTGTTTTTTTTACGGCAAACTGTGACTTTCTTGACTTGCAATATAATAATAATAATAATATAATAATTATATAAATTGTATTTAGAAAATGTATCTTTTACATTTGCAAACATCATATGTGTAATTCATGGCACAATTCAAACGGGTTTAAAAAACGGATTTGTTTCTCACCACTGACTTCCCTACATATTTTCTTTTGAAATACGGCCCCGAGGCGGAAGGAAAGGGACTTAGGCTCTCTATTATTAAGATTATATTAGCAGCTATCACATTAGCAGTTAGCTCATAGCACCCTTGACGCAAGCAAGGCATACTTATCCGAAAAAGCCCACGTTTACAATACAATGTGGTACCCCTTTCCCCTTGTGTGCTTTGTGGTGGTGTTTAAATCGATTCAGAACACAAATCTAATATTTTCTTGAATTAACTATTTAAAATTTCTTTATTTTTTAGTTATTTTTGCTTTAGTCTTGGGGATAAATGATACGGTACGAACATTGAATACATGAAGACCGTGCAATTTAGACAATTAGGTCTAATATGTGGATAGATGAGGATGAGAGGAGAGAGAGGGGGCACCTAGAGAGAAGGGCAACCTCCTATACTATTACCTCGCTCCACCCATCCTGCTATGGAAACTAGTACTAAAACATAGGAGCATAGGATCCTCTACCGTGCACCTTGTCTATATTTTAGTATATACTGTAGTATAGCATATAGTGTTGTTTATAGTATATAGTAGGTTGTATATAGTGTTGTTTATAGTATATAGTAGGTTGTATATAGTGTTGTTTATAGTATATAGTAGGTGTATATAGTGTTGTTTATAGTATATAGTAGGTTGTATATAGTGTTGTTTATAGTATATGATATAGCATATCATAGGTAGTATATAGTGTTGTTTATAGTATATAGTATAGTATATACTAGGTAGTATATAGTGTTGTTTATAGTATATAGTATAGTATATACTAGGTAGTATATCGTGTTGTTTATAGTGTATAGTAAAGTACATAGTATAGCATGTAGTGTTGTTTATAGTATATAGTATGAAGTAGGTAGTTTATAGTGTTGTTTATAGTATATAGTAGGTAGTATATAGTGTTGTTTATAGTATATAGTATATGCTAGGTAGCATATAGTGTTGTTTATAGTATATAGAATAGCATATCATTGTAGTATATAGTGTTGTTTATAGTTTATAGTATAGTATATAGCAGGTAGTATATAGTGTTGTTTATAGTAAATACTATAGCATATCATATGTAGTGTATGTGTTGTTTATAGTATTGATTAGAATAGTAGTATTGTATAGTTTAGTATAGTATTGTTGTAGGGAACTGATACTGCAGGAGGGAATGGGGAGTAAGCATGCCATTGTTCTTGTTGCATATGGCAACTAAAGATTCAAGAGTTAAGATTCAAGAATTCAGTTTGAATTTAAAAGGTAATTTATTCCAAAACCTCTCGAATAATCTTGAATCGTGTAGACAAACAATTATAAATTCTCATAATTAACAGCGGTTGCGATGGGGTCGACCGACTTGCGTGTGAATGTGATTCTTGAGTCCACGCAATTTTAAATTAATTATGAGGGTGGACTTGCCACCCGCTTGCCCCCCTCCCCCCCCCACTCCCTCACCCCTCCCCCCCACTCCCTCACCCCCTCACCCCCCCACTCCCTCACCCCCTCACCCCCCCACTCCCTCACCCCCACCCCCGCCCTATTTGAGAGACCCCGACCGCTGGAGCCGCGCTGATGGAATGTGGATTCATGGCACTGAAGTGCTCCACATTCATCGAGGTTACGTTCCCGTGAAAGTTATTACCGTATCGATCGGCGGTGTATTTGACCAATACCGGACCGGGGCCTCCTCCTCCTCCTCCTCCTCCTCCTCCTCCTCCTCCTCCCTCGCTGTGGCCCAAACCCCCCATCGATTCCTTCCTTCCCCGGCTCCGCTCGGACAAAGGTGATGAATTGTATTGAATTAGCTCACATGTCCGGAAACCCCCTTGGGATTCCAGCTTTTAAACATAAAGGATAGTTTTTTGCTCCTCTTCGTATGGTCGCTCTCACCCTCGCTCTCTCTGTCGCTCTCTCTGTCGCTCTCTCTCTCTCTGTCGCTCTCTCTGTCGCTCTCTCTCTCTCGCCCTCGCTCTCTCTGTCGCTCTCTCTCTCTCTCTCTCTCTCTCTCTCTCTCTCTCTCTCTCTCTCTCTCTCTCTCTCTCTCTCTCTCTCTCTCTCTCTCTCTCTCTCTCTCTCTCTCTCTCTCGCCCTCTCTCTCTCTCTCGCCCTCTCGCCCTCTCTCTCTCTCTCTCTCTCTCTCTCTGTGTTTTCGTCTTTTGGTTCCCCCATTTTACCAATTTCTGCTATTTTTCCTCTTTTTTTGTTTTGTTGTTGTTGTCGTGTTGTTGTTTTGTTAGCGATGGACCCCATGGCCTGCCTTCAGGGAACCTCCGCCTTCAGGGAACCTCCGTCTTCAGGGAACCTCCGCCTTCAGGGAACCTCCGCCTTCAGGGAACCTCCGCCTTCGGAAGCCTTCTTATCACGGCCGGCCGCGCATTTTAATAGGAACAACTTTCTCCTTTTGAATAGGTCAACGATTCTTGGATTTTCTGCAATTATTCAATCTCTGTTCAAACAGCAAAGTTTTAGGGAGTTTCACGTCTCCCCCTCCCAAGTTTGAGTCGTACTTTTTCCGTTCAGAGACTTTGACTTTGTGTTATGTTTGATGCACCAGAGCGATGACATCCAGTATAATAAATGGGTTATTCTTCGTGACCTATGGGGACAGGGACAGGGACGGGGGTGGATGAGGGGGGGGGCCAATCATAGTTAGCCTGTAGTCTCAGATGACATCCACTTGGGCTCTGACAGCAACAACAACAAATCAACAACAGACCAATGCTTGGAGCGTGGCTGGTGAGTCAGGCTAATTAGCAGCCGAGTGCCTGAGATTTCCACACACTCTTCATCTGAGGAGCTCTCTCTCTCTCTCTCTCTCTCTCCCCCCCCCCTTCTCTCTCCTTATAGCTCTGCATCTCTCCCTCTCTGTGTGTGTCTCTCTCTCTCTCCCTCCATCTATCTCTCTCCATCTCTTTTCGGGTGTCTGCAGGCCTCTCCGTCTCTGTCCCCTTCGCCTACCAATCCCCCCCCCTTTCCTGAGCTGTGTCTGTCTGTCTGTCTGTCTGTCTGTCTGTCTGTCTGTCTGTCTGTCTGTCTGTCTGTCTGTCTGTCTGTCTGTCGGTCTCTCTCTCTCTCTCTCTCTCTCTCTCTCTCTCTCTCTCTCTCTCTCTCTCTCTCTCTCTCTCTCTCTCTCTCTCCATATGTCTGTATCTCCCTCCCTCCCTTCCCGTGTCCTTATTAATGTGTTTAGCCTAATTCTTAGCGCTTTCTTTGTTTTGCACAACATGGGCCATTGTTGAATAGCAGATGTAATGGTGTCCTCAGTGGAATCTGTGACTGTTACAGAAGCAACCGCTTAATCACAGGACCCAAGTAAGACCACAGCATAATAATGACATTCACTGTGGTTTTTTCTTCTAAAATTGACTCCCAAAAGCCTATATAGTTGCGGTGATTTCACGTTTGAAATACGAATATATGTTTAAATCTGCATTTAGACAAACGGGTGGATAGAAAGGCAGTGTATTGATTATGCAGATGGACGGATGGTTACACATAGATGGAGCGATGGGTAGCTGAAGGATGTAGTCCACATAAGTCCTGACCTGATATGTGTATCTATGAAACGTATATGGAATCATATGCGTTTTACTTTCAAAATGCTGGCCTATGAGGACTGGGACCGGTTTGTGCATTTTGTGAATTTGAATATCAATTTAGAAACGCTAGACGCTAGAGAGAGAGAGAGAGAGAGAGAGAGAGAGAGAGAGAGAGAGAGGAGAGAGAGAGAGAGAGAGAGAGAGAGAGAGAGAGAGAGAGAGAGAGAGAGAGAGAGAGGAGAGAGAGAGAGAGAGAGAGAGAGAGAGAGAGAGAGAGAGAGAGAGAGAGAGAGATTATATTATGCCCTTGTATCTGCTGTAGTGTGCCCAACCCCCTCAAACTAAAATATTCTTTGTGTATAGTTGTATTACAGCAGTTGACAAGATTATACACTATCTTATGAACATCTAATCGATTGATCTCAGCGGTTTGCCGGGCGAGGATAAAAAAACAGAATCTTTTGAATGACGAGGGAAGGACTTTAAAACAGGATATATCTTAATGTAGTCAGATAAGATGCACTGGCTGCTTCAGTTTTTATATGGAGAGGACCGTAAATGTGGCACAGATAAGATGAAGGAATACTTAAAGAGCCGTAATCGTCCAGCGTGTGCCTATCTGATCATCACTGTTCTCCACCGGAGAAGGTGAGAAGGGCTTTCAAGCGCTGCTCAGTTTCTGTTTCTAGGAACGTCGTCTGGAACGTTGGGTTGAATCTACTGTACGATGAAACAAAAGCTAGTTGCGGTTTTAACATGGTCTCGACTTGTTGGCGATTGCCAAATTGGGCCCATTTGGAATTGACACTGTTGTTGTGTTGAGTTGAACGTGAGTTTAATTGCAGTCTTTTGATTGGATTAAAACACAGGATCTGGTGTCAGTTAAAACTGAGGGG
>CM051022.1:9299309-9304309 GCA_027704905.1 Muraenolepis orangiensis | reverse complement strand
CATGCGTGTGTGTGTGTGTGTGCACGTGTGCACATGTGTGTGTGCACATGCGCTTCGCGTTAGCACACCTGTTTATCGGTCCATCTGTCGGGGACAGCTACAACAGGATGCATCTCTCTTTTTCACTCTCTCTCGCTCTCTCGTTCTCTCTCTCTCTCTCTCTCGCTCTCTGTCTCGCTCTCTCGCTCTCTGTCTCTCTGTCTCTCTCGCTCTCTGTCTATCCGTCTCTCTCTCTCTCTCTCCGCCGTCAGATGGGTCAAGGTGATGCGGTGCTCCTCTCGTTAGCCCGCGAGCGCGCAGCGCTCCGCCAAGCACGGCGTCCATTTTAAGTGCACGTCCCGGCAGTTCTCTTTCTGTCAGCTCGTGAGTGGGCGAGTCCAACCCTGCCTCAAACCCGGGGTCGGGTGAAGAAGCCACAACACGCCTCACTCTGTGGGCAGTGTGGAGCAGGTGAGATGTGTTACATAACGCTTCACAGCTGGTAATGTCTGTGGCATTATGAAAGAGTTAGTGTGTACTGTAACTCGTCATCATGCCACAGACACACACACACAGCTGTGTGACGGTGTTGTGCAGCCACTGCGCTGCACTGTATCCGTAGTTCTGCTGCACATGCTGGCACTTCAAAATGCTTTTTTTCATAATATGCTTTCTGCACAATTCAAAAGATGTACATATCATCAGTCACTTTGTCTTTCTTTGTATTGTTCTTTTAATTGCGTGCAGCTTTTTTGTTTTTATAGTATAGTGTTTTTGTGGATTTAGATTGGGGTTAGCGTTCCATTGTACTTGCTGTTGCGTATAGGAAAATATAAAATCTTGAATCTTGAATCTTGATGATTAACATGATTAATTCATGTGATTGGCACAATTCAAATATCTCGCTGTCCCAAAATACCTACTGTATCCTAATATTTTGCCAGCCGTGACCCCTGAGTTTTACAGTACATTTTTATTCTACTTTGTTGTTATATTATTCTCTATTAGTCTTTATGGGGGCGAAGGGAGGGAGGGTAGGTCAGTCTCTGTTAAGTGATGCAATATATATATATATATATATATTATATATATATATATATATATATATATATAATTGACTTTATTTGTGTAATATGTCATAGGTGTTATTTGCCGGTGGAAGGGGATCAGACACATGATTTTGTAAACGGTGAGCGAAGTTCAAATTTAAAAGTCAATAGGAATTAAACTCGATTGTTATTGTGAGGTTGTGTGTGTTGTGTGTTGTTGTTGTTGTTGTTGTTGTTTTCCAAAGGAGGAGTTAAGGTTACTTCTCTGCGGCGCTGTGGGCCGGCTGTTGTTTTAAGGGAGAGTGGGGAGAGAGCATCAGGGCAAAGTGAGTGAAGCTGTGTCTGTCAATTACCGAACAAACGGAATGAAGCACGCGAGCAACGAGGTTAAAAGGACGTTTAGTCATATTTAGTCCGAGCGTATTTCTCGCAAGTCTTTTCCCCTTTGGAACAAATTAAATGACCCACCGTGAATATGTGGAACCTATTCCCTTTCAATTAACACCTTTTATTGACAATCTCTTGCACTTTATTATTCAAATTCCAGAGGGGAGAGGTAGAGTATGCTCACACTTCAGAGCACGACAGCAGCTATATTTCACTACACCTACGACAACAACCACATCAACAACAAGCCAAGTGTTGGAAAATTGGAAAAAGGAAAATTCAATTATCTTCGTCCTGGGTCAACCTAAGTGATGGTTCGACCTAAGTGATGAAGGAGGCAGACTTTAACCGGAAGCCTCTAGATCCCTAACTCTGTTAAGATCAACTGAAGGCAGAAAGAATCAGGAAAACACATTCCTCTCGGAAATAAGATTTTGATTGATTAAACGCCACTGTAGGAAGTGACCATCATCCGATTTGATCTAACGTGTTCCTGGGCCACTGGAGATGGGTGGAGTGCCATAAGATCTCTGGGGGGGGGGGGGGAGGAGAGAGAGAGAGAGAGAGAGAGAGAGAGAGAGAGGAGAGAGAGAGAGAGAGAGAGAGAGAGAGAGAGAGAGAGAGAGAGAGAGAGAGAGAGAGAGAGAGAGAGAGAGAGAGAGAGAGAGAGAGAGAGAGAGAGAGAGAGAGAGAGAGAGAGAGAGAGAGAGAGAGAGGGGGGGGTCGAGGAGGACGTTGAATTAGAGCGAGTAAGATTGATGGAGGAAGTCAGAAAAAAAATTATATTGGACGGAAGCAGAAACAAGAGTGTGATTGTGGATGGAAAGGGAAGTGTGTGTTTGTGTGTGATGTATAGTTGTGTGTTTTTGTGTACACAAAAGTGTGTGTGTGACCACAGATGTAGTAAGCAAAATAAAAGGGGGGGGAGAGAGTTGAGAGAGTGGGAGAACTTGCTCTCTGGTTCAGTATAATCACCCAGTGTGTGTGTGTGTGTGTGTGTGTGTGTGTGTGTGTGTGTGTGTGTGTGTGTGTGTGTGTGTGTGTGTGTGTGTGTGTGTGTGTGTGTGTGTGTGTGTGTGTGTGTGTGTGTGTGTGTGTGTGTGTGTGTGTGTGTCCGTGTCCGTGTCCGCGTCCGCCCGGCAAGTCAATAAAACACCGGCAGGGGGATGCTGACAGTGATTGGAGGAGAAAGCTCTGCTTCTTCTTCCCGAGACTCGTTTAGCTATGTGGAGGAGGGTGTGTGTGTGTGTGTGTGTGTGTGGTGGGGGACGGGGAACAGGACGGACCGAGAGATGGAAGGGGGATCAACGAAAACGAGAGAGATGGAGCGAGAGATCCGAGACGGGAGTGCAACGGAGGAGAGCGGGTAAAGGAAGGACGAGAGACTAAGCTGAGAGAAAACAAACGAGAGCGAGAGCGAGAGAGAGAGAGAGAGAGAGAGAGAGAGAGAGAGAGAGAGAGAGAGAGAGAGAGAGAGAGAGAGAGGGGCGGATGAAATCGGGCGGAGGGAAGAACAAACGTGACAAAAACGCTGTTTTCAAGCCGTAAAAGGCGAAGGCCGTCCTTCCCTGGGGTGATTTGCCAGAGTGGTGACCCCAGATTGAGGGACCATAACTCCTCTGCTTTGCCCCCACCCCCGAGAGAGAGAGAGAGAGAGAGAGAGAGAGAGAGAGAGAGAGAGAGAGAGAGAGAGAGAGAGAGAGAGAGAGAGAGAGAGAGAGAGAGAGAGAGAGAGAGAGAGAGAGAGAGAGAGAGAGAGAGAGAGAGGAGAGAGAGAGAGAGAGAGAGAGAGAGAGAGAGAGAGAGGGAGAGGAGAGATGGAGAGAGAGAAAGGGAAGGAGAGAGAAAGAGATGGCTTGAGAGAGAGGGAGAGAGATTGACAGAGAGAGATGGAGGGAGAGAGAGGGAGGGAGAGAGAGAAAGGGTAGAGGAAAGAGAGAGGGAGAGAGAAAGGGAAGGAGAGATAGAGAGAGAGAAAGGGAAGGAGAGAGAAAGAGATGGCTTGAGAGAGAGGGAGAGAGATGGACAGAGAGAGAGGGAGGGGGGGATATGGAGAGGAGGAGGAGGGCGGTGGGGGGGGGTGGGGAGGAGGGCATGGTCCTGGGTGGAGCTCTGGTCGGCGCTGTTTAGTTTGTCATCCTCCGTCATTGAGGAAGCGGGGCCTCGCTGGGAGGAGTGATGGGGGAGACGGGGGAGACGGGGAGTGTCTGGCGCGGGGGAGGGGGCGAGTGATTGCGGCGTGCCGCGGGGCCTGAGGGATGAGGCGGCAGAACAGGGCTATTTTATTTTGTCAATTGGAAATGTGCAAATGGAAATGTCAGCGGGGGCGAGAAAACTAATGAATCTAAAAGGAGAGAGAGAGAGAGAGAGAGAGAGAGAGAGAGAGAGAGAGGGGGGCCCGGGCCTCCGCCTCCAACGCCGGATTCCTGATCAATCGTCGTATTTTCATTTATTTTTATTTTATTCCATCAATTCCATTGATATTTTTGTTATGTATGAATTCTTTTTCAGTTTTCTGATTTTTAAAAAAAAATATTTTTTTTGTCGTTGCAGTGGTTAAGAATTCGATCATGAAGTCTTCTGAGTCGAGCGGAAGGAGGAATCGATCGAGGATAATGGAGAACGACTCAGTGCTTTAGACTTGTCATTTAAAATTGCCTGAAAGGGCAATTTTGGGTTGTTAGATTCATCCAAACCCACTTAAGGTTGAAAAAAAAAGAGAAAAAGTTGCGTGGAAGTCTAGCAACTCGAGAGCTAAATATATTTCGTAATTTTTTTCAGTGTCTTTTTTTTGGTTTTGTTGCATTTTTCAGAGGCACACTGTGATCCTCAAATTCCCTGCTCGCAAAGCAATACAAATGAAAACAACAACACAAAATGTCTGCCATCAAGACAACATTGCCATCACAGCCTCCCCTCCGAGCGTCGTCGGATGTCACCGAAACCAGAGACAAAACAGCAGTCTAAATTTAGACCAACAGTGATGGCGTTTGCCTGTTGTTTGTTGTTTGTTGTTTTTTGCCTCTTTAATTTGCAATTATTCATCAGGACTAAATAAATACTGAAAACACTACAAGCTATTTTTCCCGCTTAAAACTCAGCATAAACAATAGCATCTGCGGTACTGTGTTTTGACAAGTGGGCTCTTTTTCCCCGGCCAGGGTCGTTGATATTTTTTGACACGCGTTAAAATCCCATCTATATTTCCATTTTTTTTATATTTCATATTTCAAATCGAGGAACGGAGGTCCTCCCCTTATGTCGTTGCTTACAGGGGAGCCGCGCGCCAGCCGCACGTCAAACTACAGGCTAGCAAAACACGGGGCGCTGGCTAGCTTGTTCGGTCAGGTGACAACGGTGTACATCGACAATGGCGCCGGCGCTGCCGTCTTTCTCTCTCTCTCCCTTGCTCCCATTGGACGGTGCCTGCCTTTCATTATCGTGCATCATGAGCAAGGCCCTGTTTGGACTGTTCAACTATGAAAATACCGCTCTGTGGGGAGGGGAAGATGACATGAAATCACCCAGCTGTGTGAGTGATGACAGGAAGGTTCCCATTGGAATACAATTATGTTTCGCTAGCTT
>CM051022.1:9269309-9296809 GCA_027704905.1 Muraenolepis orangiensis | reverse complement strand
CAAATCTGGATCTGGATTAAATCCTCTTTATTGGTCACACACACACACACACACACACACACACACAGAGTAAAATGTGTGTTTCTCTGCATTAAACCCATCCTTATTGGGAGAGGTGGGCTGCTATTGTGTGTATATATACAGCCCCCCGGGGAGCTGTGCAGTGGGTCTCGTGCCTTGCTCAAGGGCACCTCCGCAGTGCCCCGGTTTTTTTTCGGGGACTTGAACCAGCGACCCTTCCGGGGTTCCCTTCACAAGTCCCAACAGACTACTGCCGCCCTAAATGGGTAATTCCGTGTAAGCGGCTTAGGACCACAGCGTCGACGCGAAATGACTAAATTCATTAGGTTGCTGGTTTTCAGCCCATGATTCATGGCGGATACTTTGCCTTTGATTTATTTCTTTAGCATTTTATTCATGATTCATTTCTTTTCAAGTTCTCGTTTGGTGGCACGCCGACTAAAAGAAGAAGATGTTCAGTGGACAGCAGCCATTAACCCCGTTCCACGTCCGAAGGGAGGGGGGAAATCCTGTCGCGCACGGTTAAAAATGGAATAGATCTCCTCTAATAAAAATGAGGCAAGTTTGTTGCAATCAAGCGTCTTGGAACTGAAATGATTATTTGTCGTAGAGCATTTTGTTTATTTTGAAACTAACTGTGTTGAGTAAGTCGACACTAGCATCAGAATGGAGTCGGTTGTGTTTTGGTTTATTTAAACGGAAGGGGAAAAAAACAACCCGGAACGGAACTTCACAGTTTACACACGTATAAGCAATGAGTGAAAATCGTATGTGCAATACCCGACGACAGACAGCAGTTATAAAAAACAGAATAGGATAAAAATAAGTCAAAAAGAAACAAAACTGTATAAGTTAAATATTATAAAAATGCAATATATTGAATGCAATATGTCGGTTAAAGAGCAATATGTATATATAAATCAATGTAATAAAATATACATTGTTATATGCTATAGGCCCTTGTTCAGCAGCCTGATGGCCTGACTGGAAGCTGTCTCTAAGTCTGTTTGTACGGCACGTGATACTGCGGTATCGCCTGTCTGACGGTAACAGTGAGTACAGTTGGTGGCTGGCGTGGGCATCCTCTCACCAACATGAGTCATTTAAAGTCACAACTCTACCAGGAGAATGTACATTTTTCTTTGTGTTTAATTTTTTTTTAACCGTCCGTCTCCCCTTTTCATTCCAACAAAAAAATAGAAAACTATAGAAAAACAAAGTGTAAGAGTATGGAGAAGTGCAACGTTTCAGGCCACGGTTTGCAAAGTTCATTTTCCTGAAGAGTTTCTTGAGGGGCCTGCGCTTCACCGCCGAGCCCCCCGGCGCTTCACCGCCGAGCCCCTGGTAACCGCTTTTGAAGTGTCTCTCAAAAAAACCGTAAATGTCAGGTGTTTTTTTGGTCTGGATAGCTCGGATAGCACGCATGAGGGCCAAGGAGGGCCGCTCGGGAGGCTGTGCCACATGACCCCCCCGACCCCCACTTGACCTTACTGGAGCACCACCTTGCCATTACCGTGCAAACGCCTTTCCTCGTGTGTGTATTGGTACCCCTCGGAAAAAAAAAAGATCAGAGAAAAACACTGCCTTATAATACTGGCTACCAGAAGAACGATGATTGGTAGTTTAAGAACACACATGGTGTCCATGAGTTTGCTTACAGTGTTCAACTTTGATAAGGTGAAGTGCGGGAAACATTTTATCGGGTAGACGGAGAACGATTTGTGTGGAAGATTTGTTTGTTTGTGTTCGGCACTCATCCAAACACTCTACAGCCCTTGCTAGGATGTGCAGGAACAGTTGACTACGCACCGTAACCCAACTAATGCTGGGATAACCTGCTCATGGTCAAGACTCTGGGTCTGTACTGTGTTGTTGTTGTTGTTGAAATTCAGAAAGCGGGAGTGAATGGAGTGTATTGAAAATACAAGTGGAAACATACAAATCTTGAATCTTGAATGAATGGGGCAAAATTGAAGCTTTGTTTGGTTTCCTTTTCCCTTTCCCTTTGCCAATGTGTGGTCCACAGACCTTGTGCGTGCGTATGTGTGTTTTTTTTCCCTTGGCCTCACGCGAGTGCTGCGGCGCACGTTCATTGAAAATTTCATCATTTGAAGCCCGCGCCCCTCATATATGTTCTGAAAGCTGTGCGTCGTAGCCGCGCGTGTGTGTGTGTGTGTGTGTGTGTGTGTGTGTGTGTGTGTGTGTGTGTGTGTGTGTGTGTGTGTGTGTGTGTGTGTGTGTGTGTGTGTGTGTGTGTGTGTGTGTGTGTGTGTGTGTGTGTGTGTGTGTGTGTGTGTGTGTGTGTGTGTGTGTTTAAAAAATATATATACATTTAGCTTGTGTTCTTCCCGTTTTTAATCATTTTCAAAAAGGCTAACTAAATGAGGAGGCTAAAATGTTCACTGTGGTCTCCAGCCCTCCTCGTCATCATCATCCTCCTCCATCATCACTAGGGAAACGAGTGATGCTTTCTCGCTATGCTTGTTTGTTGCCAAGATCAGACCGATGCGTTGATAGCTTGAGGTTGATCGAGCAGTAGCACTCTTCAGGTCTTCACGGTGAAAACACTGGCAATGGCAATTCATTGTTTTCTTTGTCCACAAACGATACATACTGTACATGCAACATGCATTGATTCCAAATCATGGAAACGATTGTTTCCCTAAGCGAATGAAACTAAAAGCGACTCACTTGTTTGTACCGAAACAGAAACGCTAATTACGCTTTTGTTTTCAATCCGTTTTGTTTCCGACTTGTGCAAAGTTATTGAGTCGTCCCTGTTTTGTTTTTTCCATTTCTATGTCCCAGAGATGACAAGGAACATCTAACACAGTTTCTTGGTACTTAAAAAAAATAATAGTTCTGTTTAAAGTTGTATAAAAATGCGTTTGAGTTAGATTGCAGGAAATTGAGGTTCCAAGGTTGCTGGTTAAAAACCCCAACATGATCTCAGTGGTGTCCACACTGGTGAAGTGTTACCTCTTCTACCGGAGGGAGAACTCGGTCACACTCTCTCAAACCCGCTAGCGTTAACCTTGCATTTGTCAAAGGAGACGAAGATATTATTATAATAATAATAATAATTAATAATGCCGGCTTTTATATAGCGCTATTATGAATCACAGGATAAACTTATCGAGGTAAAGTGTTGCACCAGGAGACGGGCGCATGTGTCGAGGCTCTCTCCTCTCTCTCTCTCTCTCTCTCTCTCTCTCTCTCTCTCATCTCTCTCTCTCTCTCTCCTCTCTCCTCTCTCTCTCTCTCTGATGGAACCGGACATCCTTAGAGCGCGTCAAGGAAAGCCTGACGGATATTGCGAGTGAAATGGGAGCAACCAAAGTTTAATTTGATTCAATGAGTTGGATCCCTCAGTAGTAAAGGTTGCTCATGTCATATGAATGGTATTTCAGCAACTCGCTGTGTTGCATCTATCACCGACGTTTTTTTTAAATAACAATAACCCATATTGTCACTGAAAGACACCAGATTATTCTTTTAGGCACTAGATTAGACTTTAGAGATTTTATTGCTTGTAATGAATCACACTATAATTAGATTTTTTTACAGTGTGATATCATATTTATATGAAGAATAATTCATTTTTTCCGTCTTGGCTTTCTGTATTGTCAAATTGACAGTGTGTGGCATTATCCTACGTAGACATTTCAATTATGACAATTATTTACCATATGTTTAATATCACAAGCGGCTCATTCTATTCCCTACATACTGCATATTTCATTGGTTTTTGATAGGCTTTTGTTTCTTTACGGCCAGGGCAGTGAAGACCCATAGGAGAGGGCTTTGAAAGAGGAAGGGAATTGTAAATAATCTGAATAGATACTCTGTGATACCAGTATCTTTGTACAAATGAGAGAGAGAGAGAGAGAGAGAGAGAGAGAGAGAGAGAGAGAGAGAGAGAGAGAGAGAGAGAGGAGAGAGAGAGAGAGAGAGAGAGAGAGAGAGAGAGAGAGAGAGAGAGAGAGAGAGAGAGAGAGAGAGAGAGAGAGAGAGAGAGAGAGAGAGAGAGAGAGAGAGACGGAAGAGACGGAAGAGACGGAAGAGAGAGAGAGGGGGAGAGGGGGAGAGGGAGAGAGGGAGGAGAGAGGGAAGATAAGGAGAGAGAGAGAGAGAGGGAAAAGAAAAAAAGAGAGAGAGAGAAAGATGGGCTACAGAAAAGAGAGAGCGAGAGAGAGACAGTCAGCGAGGAGATAAAGACAAAGAGGGATACAGACAGACGAGAGAGAGAGAGAGAGAGAGAGAGAGAGAGAGAGAGAGAGAGGAGAGAGAGGGGATTTGCAAACCTAGGGAGAGAAAAAATACCGAGAGAGAGAGAGAGAGAGAGAGAGAGAGAGAGAGAGAGAGAGAGAGAGAGAGAGAGAGAGAGAGAGAGAGAGAGAGAGAGAGAGAGAGAGAGGAGAGAGAGAGAGAGAGAGAGAGAGAGAGAGAGATGTATCCAGGGATACAAAATAATAAACCTAATGTAGATCAAGCAGTGTTATCCCGGGTGCCATAGAAGCGTGTGATGAACTAAAGAGGGACATGTCACTTTTTCAGTATTCATCTGAGTTATTATTTATTAGTATTTTATTACTGCCAATTTGCACCATACGTATTGTTGTGTATTGTATATACCTACGTATTACTGTAATATTACTGTCAATTGTGCAATTCATCTCTCAATACATTTAGATTTCATTTAGAGTTCATTTAGTTATATTTTGTTTATGCTAGTTTAGTTTAGTTTAGTTTGTTGTTATTTAATTTTTAGGTATTAGTATATTTTTGTGTGCATTTATTCCCCTGTTTTCAACTTGTTGCACCTTAATTTCCCTCGGGATAAATAAAGTCATCTTGAATGTTGAATGGTGAATGTTGAATATGGAATGCAGCATTGTTATGCATTATGCTACAGTGCACATGCACACATAGTAACCATAGGAACCACTGCTCATCAACCACAGAGCAGAGGGGGCCGGGCCGTGGCTTGTTAGGCTGTCGATTGATGTTACATGTTACACGTGTGTGTGTGTGTGTGCGTGTGTGCGTGCGTGCGTGCGTGCGTGTGTGCGTGTGTGTGTGTGTGTGCATGCACTTGCCCCCCCCCCCCCACTCTAGTCTCGCATTCATAGAACTAGCTGAGACAGATAGCACAACAAATTAGTTGTGTGTGTGTGTGTGTGTGTGTGTGTGTGTGTGTGTGTGTGTGTAAACACACAAAACAAATTTTGGTTAGTGATTAGCTTAATTAGCGTCTAGGCGCTAGCTAACAGACTCAACCGATTGACGCATTGACGCGAGAGCACATGATTTGTCATCTCACAATTTTGTGCACTTTATGTGCGCGTGCGTGCATGTGTGTGTGTGAGTGAGTGCGTGCGCGTTTGTGTGTGTGTGTGTGTGTGTGTGTCCACACACATAAAGTTTGGCATGCCAATCGTCGCTCATGTTATTGTGCACATAAAAGCGTAGAGAGATATATACGGGTGGAAAACATATTGTGCAACCAACAAAAGCCCCGGTGATTGCTGCAACAGCCCCCTTGAGCCTTGACCCCCACCCACCCACCACCACCACCACCTCCACCAGCACCACCCACCCACCCACCCACCACCACCACCTCCACCAGCACCACCACCACCCCACCCACCACCACCCACCACCACCACCACCACCTCCACCCACCCACCCACCCACCCACCCACCACCACCACCTCTAACACCACCAACACCACCACCACCACCACCACCACGACCACCACCAGCAGCAGCAGCAGCACCACCACCACCCGCAATCTAATAAAACCTATTCATCCATCTCTCTCTCTCTCTCTCTCTCTCTCTCTCTGTCTCTCTCTCTCTGTCTCGTCTCTCTCTCTCTCTCTCTTGGTCGCCACTCAATGCTGCAATCATCGCATCAAAGAAGAAGGCTGGCCTTTGAGATGAAAGAGACCGGCAGAAAACACTTTGTGTGTGTGTGTGTGTGGTAATAACCTATCCCAGGTTATTACCACTACTATTACTTGGGCTCATGGTGACCGACCGGGTCACGAAGGGCGGCAATTATGCCCGCCGCAACAAAAAAGAAATGACCATCCCAGGTGACACTGGACCGCAACATAACCCCACACACCCCGTCTCTTAACTCTCCAAACGAGTTATATATAAATATATATATATATATATATAAATAATAATTAAAAAAAATATATATATATATATATTATATATATACAGTATATATATGTATATTTTTTATTATTATTATTTTTTAATATATATATTTATATTTACTGTAAATATAAATATACCTATTATATATGCAGTATATCAGTATATATATATAAATATATATATATATATTTCAGGAACGTTTTCTCACGATAGGGGAAAGAGCTCTTGTGACTCTGGAGCAATGTGGCTTGATGTCACTGCAGCTTCCAGTTATGAACCGGCGTGTGTCACCCACGGACGATGTGAAAGCCAAACTAAACGGGGCTCGAAATGTGCTTTCTTTTTATTTATTTATTTTACCACGGGTGCTAAAACCACTAGCTTCGAAAAGGTTAGCTGCCGCTGTTTAGCGCCCGCAGAAAGAAAGGGTCATCCACCGAAATAAGAAGTAAGGAGCACTGACAAGATAATTTTTTTATTGATTATATATAACGCATCGTTGAAATGGCAATGATTTCGGTCCGTTCCACAGCAAAGTAACCACCACCAACACCTGATGTTATTTACCTATTTCCTAACTTTCTTTACCGAGTTTCATCTGTCAGCCGATTCCATAAACCTGAGATCTAAAGAACTACGTTCGTTGTTGTCATGTTTTGGCAGGTGATCATTTATTTTGGATGAATATTTTGATTTAAAAGGTCCAAACTCCGACTGCAATGATGGATGTCGCAAAAATCGTTTTTAGCCATTAATTTAAAATTTTAAGATTTTGTTTCACAAATATGAAATTTATCACAATTTAAATGGCTATTTTAAGTGTACTAACTAGTGAATGTCCAAAGAAAGGTCACACCAGAAGAATTATTTGCACTCACCCACACACACACAGCTCCCAATTATACTTACCAAGTCCCACAGATTACACGGAGCAGATGCGAACCGGTCGCAATTTCCAACCCTGCTAAAGTAGTTTTTACTTTTGTAATTACCATGAACACCAGCGAGAATATACAGCTAAATATAGTGAGATAGCTTGTTTGTCTCCCGCATAACTTGAATAATAATTCCCCGGTACAATCCAATCACACTGCCACAAACTAAATTAGCTTCTGGCAGTGCGTTCGCTGATGGCTAGCTAACAGCCTGTAGCTATGCACACTTGAAAGAATGTGTCTTCTTTCATTACAATTTCCAACGAGCATCGAGAAGGCCCATGATGCCAGTGTACAAAAAAACGTATTTTTGTTTTATTTTTTTTGTCATTCGTTTCTTTTGAATTTGGTGTGGCCAATTATGTTTCTTGTAGCTCCAGACTATAAGCCCAGAGACAAGAAATAATATGCACTTGCACCTTAATTATTTTTGCTGGGAATTTTCATTTGTAAGTAAGGGGGGGGGGGGGGGGGTACAAAAACTGAACCAATTCAGCTAATTCTCCGCTCTTCATCTCGGTTAGCTTTTCCGCTTGTATTGCATAAATCCTGAACTCGGGCACAGATTTGGTACCTGTAAAATAACAATTGAAGTGTGTGGGAAAAACGCAGTAACACTGGCTTAGGGAAAGGGGGGGGGGATATTATTGAGAAGATACTGGCATAAAGCTGGCTCAATAAAACACTTGTCCAAGCATTCCTGTGACTTCCAACCAAAGAGAAACACCCGCTTATCAGAACATGCACATTGAGCTTCAAAAAATAAGCTTACTAGTTTGCTTAGTGCACAATATGATATACCTAAATCTTTTTTGGTCACATACATGTACAGTACACACAGTGAAATGTGTTCCTCTGCAAATTAACCCATCCTAGTATTAGGAGCAGTGGGCAGCTATTGTATATAGTTGTATATAGGGAGCAGTGTAGGGGTCGGGTGCCTTGCTCAAGGGCACCACCTCGGCAGTGCCCAGGTGTTTCGGGAACTTGAACCGCCGACCTTCGGGTTCCCAAGCCAAGTCCTGACAGACTGAGCTACTGCCGCCCCCTAAAAGATAGACTACTAAAAGCTGCCCCCTAAAAGATTGATCAAAACATGGACTACCGTACAGTTCATCTTGTTTTGAGAGGGAAAAATGGAGATCATACCATTTCAATTGCAGGGGGGGGGGGGGGCAGGATAGTCTTTTAGTGAGGCAAGATTTGGATCAATGAACCGACAAGTTCCGAGTTCAATCCCCACAATGTCCACACTACCATACCGTACACTAAAGTACCCCTACCTGTCTAAAGAAATCCCTTTAAAGGAGACGCTGTCACACTCTGCTATTTTCTAATATAAGAGAGTACTACTCTCATGCGCGCCATGTTGTGAAGCGACTGCGGTCCGAGACGTCGCCATTGCCCCCCCCCCCCCCCCCCCCCTCCGGGGAACCGGTGGTCCGGCTGGGGTGGCGAAAGGGCGATTGTTTCGCAACACTGGGAGTCAAAGCGTTCCGCTTTAAAAGTCCACTTCTGGTCGACCCCAAATAACCAGAGAAGAGTCTTTTCCACACGGATCCATCGACTTGGATCTGTTCCCCCCCCCCCCCCCGCCCGCCCCTCCTTTGCTAACAGATGGGTGTTCCTCAGTGTCCTGTCAGAGCCCTGTCAGCAACCTGGATACGTCCTGTTTCCTCCCCCACCCCCCGGTCCTGTCCCACCCGTACCAATTCCAATCAGCTGTCATGCAGTGCGTGGATACCTCATTAGTCTCAGCATTGATCGGCCATGTGCACCAGCAGCTGCACACATGCTTTCTAAATGAACCAGTGGGACAAAATAAATAAACAAGAGGGAGAGGGGGGAAGGGAGAGAGAGAGAGAGAGAGAGAGAGGAGAGAGAGAGAGAGAGAGAGAGAGAGAGAGAGAGAGAGAGAGAGAGAGAGAGGAGAGAGAGAGAGAGAGAGAGAGAGGAGAGAGAGAGAGAGAGAGAGAGAGAGAGAGAGAGAGAGAGCAATCAATCAATGGGCTCAGGAAACGTTTTGTCTACTTAGGAATAGGACTACCAATTAGTGGAAAAGCCCTTGGTGGAGTCATATTAAACCTGGTTTTGATTTTCATTGACAGCACCTATGCGGCTATGCGCCTGTGACTCGCGGTTTCCCTTTGTTAGCATGTGCGGCGACTAATGTCCCCGACTACAATTGATTCAAGATTCAAGATGTTTAAGGGAACGCTTACTCACTCCCCATTTCCTCGCGCAGTATGAATTTTCTAAAACACTATACGATAAAAAAAAGACTGTACCCAATAAAAAGAACAATTTAAAGAACAATAAAGTGACTGATGGATGATATGTGCATGTGTTGAATTGTGCAAAAAAAAAACATTTAAAAATAAAAAGCATTTTAAAGTGCCAGTAGTGCAGCAGCAGCAGCAGCATCGTGAATACAGTGCAGTGCGGTGCAGCGGCTGAAACAAAGTCCAGAAAGTCCAGCCAAAAGTATGATAGTGTAACGTAATGTAATACGGATGACGATGGCATGGTCGTGGCAGCAGTTCCTAGCAGTTCAGTAGGCGCACTGAGTAGGCTAATGTCCAGCTGCAAGGCATGCACAAAAAAGCGTGGTATGGAATCAATGGCACGCACACATCGCTAACGAATATCAATGGTGTGGACCCACAATGGTGGATGATTGAATGTGGAGTTAATGAGCAGCAACTGGGAACTTCCGGGCAGCAGCTTGCGCCCCGAGGTGTTTTTAATTCCTTTGAATTAGCGCACTACTCGCTACACGGCCCCCTTTGCAAATGATGGAATCGACTTGACCCGCCGACGCGGTTTTGGGGAGGAAAGCACCTTTTATTCTGTGTACTGTGAGTGTTTGAGTTTGTGAGAGTGTGTGTCTCTCCATCCCTCATGCTTGCCCTCGCCTGTATAGTGTGGGTGACACTAGTGAATTCACACTTCACTACAGTGTGTGTGTGTGTGTGTGTGTGGGGGGGGGGGGCACATCTTGTGTCCGTGTACATGCTAGCGGTAACAGAGCGTGATGGCTCGTTAGAAATGAGGAGCGAAAAACCAGGAGCGTGTAGAACGGACTAGAGCAGAGACGCGCAAATTCAAATGGCTCTTGACCGCTTCGGCGTGCCGCGCCGTGGGAAACCGAGTGTGACGTTCTGTCTCTGCCTTTCAGGGGACACCCAGTGAGAAGGCCTGTCTGTAATGCCATCTCACAGGAGGTGGGGGGGGGGGGGGGGGGAGATGTACATGCCAGCTCACTGACACAGAATAGACTGGGCTCAGCTTACCACGCTGATGTTCAATTGACCTGTCGTTTAAAGATATACGTATACAAGTATATCCTTAAGTATCCCCTTAAGTACGTCCATCAGTCACTTTATTGTTCTTTCTGTTGTGTATAGTGTGTTTATAGTAGATAGTAGATCGTGTTGTTTATAGTGTATAGCATAGCATACTGTATGTAGTAGTTAGTGTTGTTTATAGTATAGTATTGTATTAAAGTAAAGTATTTGTTTTAGAATTGTTTTTGGTACTGTTGTGGAAATTCATTCTGCTTGAATCTTGACCGAGTTTACTGAATTTAGAACCGACGTCATTTAGGTCAACGTAGGTAAACAATCTTATTTTGTATTCATACCCTCAGAGGTGCAGATAATGTTCGGTATGCGGGACATCGTTTCAAGGTTTATCCGGGACGTTTTGTTTTGCTGTCGTTTGTTGATACCGCAGTAAGTCGAGTTGTAGATCATCCTCTAAAATTAATGTCATTACATTAGCCCAGAGGACTGCACACACACAAACAAGACACTTAGCTTCCTAGGAAGTGTTACTCTTCATCGGGATATGGACGCCCGCAGCTATCATTGGCCGACCTGTTTTTTTTGTTTAATAACATCATCCTATATATATGATCTACTTCAATGTGATGCTCCGAGAGAGAGACGACGCTCGAAATAGCCGCTCATATAAAAATTATTGTATTTTAATACTTTTGACTCAACTCATTGATCTGCCTCATAAAATTGCCATCATCGTAATCGTTCGCTTTAATTAGCATTTTTATGGTTTTTAATGTGTTTACATTATGTTATTAAATACCCTTTGCCGGTGTCTCCATTCGCAATATGATGAATATCTTGCAGGGGTAAAACAAAACAAAAGAAAGAAAGAAAGAAAGAAAGAAAGAAAGGAAAGGAATGATCTCACCGCAGTGTATTTATAACCTCACCCCCACCATAACCGTCACATCTCGGGGCTCGTTTGACGCTGATCCAGGGCAAAATTTAAAATGAAACACATAACCGCTGTGTGCTAACACCCCAGACGCTAAGCCGCCGCTAAGTCACACGGAACACATTCGTGTCGCTGCCGTCGGTTCTTCATCTTCTTCTTCTTCTTCTTCTTCTTCTTCTTCTTCTTCTTCTTCTCTTCTTCTTCTTCATCCGCCTCCTTCCGTTCTTCTTCTTCTTCTTCTTCTTCTTCTTCCGAGAGAACAACGTCGTGGGCTTAAATATTTCAAAAAGATTTGAAGATTCAGCAAAGTAAAGTAGGCCCCCTCTTCCTGTGCCTCGTCGCCCTCCCCATGGATTTAAATAGTGACAGCTCACCGCTTCTTTTCATGTGGGATTCCGGTTAAATCCGTTGAGGTTTTTATTCTATAGGTTGCATACCATATACGTACGAATATCGACGACAAAAGGACCTCTATATATATATATATATATATATATATATATATATATTTTTTTTTTTATACAATTCACACTCTCCAAATTGAGGCCCCGAGTCAAAGGCAAAGAGTGGGAGGAGAGAGAGAGAGAGAGAGAGAGAGAGAGAGAGAGAGAGAGAGAGAGAGAGAGAGAGAGAGAGAGAGAGAGAGAGAGAGAGAGAGAGAGAGAGAGAGAGAGAGAGAGAGAGAGAGAGAGAGAGAGAGAGAGAGAGAGAGAGAGAGAGAGAGATGGGCTACAGAAAAAGGGAGAGAGAGAGAGAGAGAGAGAGAGAGAGATGGGCTACAGAAAAAGGGAGAGAGAGAGAGAGAGATGGGCAAGATAAAGAGGGAGAGAGAGAGAGACACGGGCAAGAGAAAGACAGACAGCGAGGAGATAAAGAAAGAGACAAGATAGACTAAGAGAGAGAGCGAGAGAGAGGTGAGATAAAGAGATGGTGGAAAGTATATGGGGGGGCGGGGGGGGGGGGTGATGGGGGAGGAGAGACAGAGAGATAAATTACTTTCTGGGTTGCAATTCAGCTTATTCACCCAAGGATGTAATCAAATCACACTGGCGTTCCGCTAAAAAAAACAAAAACAGAATAGACCCAAAACACCCAACAACAACAACCCACAAAAGAAGAGTGCGTGTGTGTGTGTGTCTTACACCCACGAGCCTCTGTTCCCAAATAACACTGAGGCAGGTGTACAGTACTGGTGTGTGCTGCTGTCTGCCTTCCTCTGGAGACAGACATGAACCAAGAGCTCCCTCCATGCCGCATTACCCATCAGTACATTGCGCTATAGCTTGCTCCGTTTTGCGGTCAATATATATATATATATATATGTATGTATATACAGTATATGTGCATGTATGTATATATACAGAATATATATATGTATGTGTGCATGTATATATATATGTATGTGTGCATGTATGTATATATGTGTGCATGTATGTATTTATGTGTATATATATATGTGTATATATGTATGTACAGTATGTATATATGTTTGTATATATGTATATATTAATGTAATATATATTACATATATGTATATAGAACATAGATATACTGTATATATGTATATATATATATGTGTGTATTTATTATACTATATATATATTATTATGTGTGTGTGTAGGGGGGGGGGTGGGTCTCCGAAGGGGAGCAACATTAGGACCTTTGCTTTTTGCATTATTTATTTTTTGGGTGAATGGTGAAAGGTCAGCAAAGTATAAGGGAGGAGGAGGAGATGGTGGTGGTGGTGATGGAGGTGGTGGATGGAGGTTCTGGATGGAGGTGGTGGTGGTGGATGGTGGGTGGATGGTGGATGGAGGTGGTGGTGGAGGTGGTTGTGGTAGTGGATGGTGGTGGTGGTGGATGGAGGTGGTGGTGGTGGTGGTGGTGGATGGAGGTGGTGGTGGATGGTGGTGGATGGAGGTGGTGGTGGTGGATGGAGGTGGTGGTGGTGGTGGTGGTGGTGGATGGAGGTGGTGGTGGTGGATTGTGGATGGAGGTGGTGGTGGTGGTGGATGGTGGGTGGTGGTGGTGGGTGGTGGATGGAGGTGGTGGTGGATGGAGGTGGTGGTGGTGGATGGTGGTGGATGGAGGTGGTGGTGGTGGATTGTGGATGGAGGTGGTGGTGGTGGTGTGTGTACATATATATATATATAAGTATCTATATATTGTATCTATCATAGATATCTAGATACATACAGTATATATGTACTGTATATACATACATAGTATGGATATTTATATATGTATATATGTATCTATATATCTATGTATGCATATGTATACATCTATACTGTATATACGTGTGTGTGTGTGTGTGTGTGTGTGTGTGTGTGTGTGTGTGTGTGTGTGTGTGTGTGTGTGTGTGTGTGTGTGTGTGTGTGTGTGTGTGTGTGTGTGTGTGTGTGTGTGTGTGTGTGTGTGTGTGTGTGTGTGTGTGTGTGTGTGTGTGTGTGAGGGTGGTGTGTGTGTGAGTGTGTGTGTGGGTTTGTTCACCTATGTACCGGTGTCTGAGAATGGGCTCTAGGTCTCTCGGCTGTCTGTCTCTCTGAACGGGTGACTCTCCGCCACCACCTCCATCAGTGGCCTCGTCCGTCGTCCGCCTTGGGGCGCCGGTTTACTTACTTGCCGTGTGCGGCCGCGATGGCAGCAGGACTTGCACACTGCAGAGGTTAGATAGAGAAACAGGTGGACGAGGTCGGTAGTGTTACCTTCAGGAGCCTCTCTCTCTCTCTCTCTCTCTCTCTCTCTCTCTCTCTCTCTCCTCTCTCTCTCTCCTCTCTCTCTCTCTCTCTCTCTCTCTCTCTCTCTCTCTCTCTCTCTCTCTCTCTCTCTTCCCTGTGTGTGTGTCTCTCTCTCTCTCTCTCGTGTCTTTGACCGATGTCCGGAGCTCTAGAAGTCTCCGTCCGGGCGGCGCTTAAAGATAGCGTTGGCTGTGCGCTCTGATAGATTCACCCCGTCTTGTCGCTCCGTCTCACTTCGTCTATCGATCGTCTCTGGTCTTTTTTGTTTTGTTTTGTTTTTTCTTCTTGTAATAAAACCACCTTAAAAATGTGGCGTCATAAACTTGCGTGAAAAGAACGTTTCTCAATCCCTTTGACTATCTCTCTCTCTAGCTCTCTATCTCTATCTCTATCTCTCTCTCCCTTCTTCCTCTTCTCTCCTTGTGTGTGCTATTTGGATAGAGAGAGGCTGGGTGAGTGCTAATGAAAGAGGTACCGAGGAGGAGCACACAAGTGATTGAGCTATATATTCCTCCGGCTATATTCAGATCGGGACCGAAGCACTGAAGGACGCACATGTCCTTAATGAGGTGCATTAATGAGTTCTGAGGGTGGTGGTGATGGTGGGGGGGGGGTTCATCTTATTTTCGTCTTCTTCTTCTTCTTCTTCTTCTTGCTGCAGGTAAGCACAACTAATCGCCCATTAAGTGGTGTCTGCTTTACCTACGTGTGCCAAGTGCCAACCCCACCAGCCCTCTACCCCACCGCACCGTTAGTGTAACTATCAAGGCAGATGTTTCTGGAAATGGAAGTACACCGCTTGGCCACCAGTGTTGTTCTTTCTAACTGGGGCTCAGGGAGTTAGCGGTGGTGGTGGTGGTGGTGGTGGTGGTGGTGGTGGCGGTGGCGGCGGCGGCGGCGGTGGTGGTGGTCCTAATCCAAACAATCGTATCAGTGATGTGTTCAAATAATGCGTTCAAAAAATGACAGCCCCCTTCTTAAGGGAGAAGAAGCCTGAACCTCAGTGATAAATAATAATAAAAAAGAAAAAAAATTTGCCATCGTTGTCTGACAACAATAGAAAATAACATCACGGACAAAAGGGGCGTCAACTGTTTGTAAAAGAAACAATCACATTTATTCTTTTCAGCACGATTCTGGAGTCTGTTGTGCCCGTTGATCACATATAGTACAGTCAATATAAAAATGGCTTTTTAACTTTTACACCCAAAGCAACAACGCAATGTTATCTTAAAATATGTATGCTAAAAATACCGCTAAATGTATTTTTTTTGTTTGTTTGTCACTAAAATGACTGGAGAGATTAGCTTGTGATTCTGCAGTGATGACATGGCCATATGTTTCTGTGTTTTTCGTCATTTCTTAATTATCTTCATTTGTATTTTTTTCAGTTGACTTCATGTAGTCCGCGTTGTAGGCACTTACCGGGGGCATAGCAAACCACGTTCAAACCTTCGAGGGGGGGGGGGGAGGTGAAACACCACACATTTCAACCTTTTAAGAGTCAAATTTTACATTATGTATATAACTTTATATGATTCGTTTCTTCTTACAATCCCTCCATAGTTCACCCAGCCAGTCACCATCGCTATGAGGACTATGCAGCACTAACAGCCATTTCTGCAAATGTCCTCTCCAGGCTCCCATTTCAGTGTTGAAATTCATTTAGCGTAATGTGTAGGCCTAGTTGTAATCAAGAGAGCAGTTGGTTCCTTCCCTTCCAATTTAAAACCCATTTAAACTGCTCGGATACAGAGGGATTCTCATTACATCACCAGTAGAGTAGAATATATAACAATATTTCCATGAAAATTCAAGAATCCTCATTTTAAATAGAAAAAAGAGAGAGAGGGAAAGGGGTATATTTCATCAAAAGGTATACACCATAGTCACTGTTATTCGTCTATTCTACTAAATCCCTCTTTTCCAGGTATAGACAGCCGCTAGTTACTGTTTTTCTCTAACTCGTCTATGGATGTTTGACAAATCACGGACGGTATTGCTTGGGACCACACGGACAGTTCCACAACTCTGAACACATTTAACAGTCAATTACACGAGAGCCCAGCCAGCATTGCACTGTCTTGCCTTCACTCGATGGTACTGAAATGTATCCTTCAGCAGTAGAGAAAGCGCTCTGCCACCTCCACCCATCCCCGTTCTGCCGACGTTAGCTTGGGTTGATGAAATTGTTCCACAGCCATCTCCGTAAGTTCAAAGTTCAAACCGGTGCGAGTGCATCGTTCCAATTTCAAGCGTTCCACCCTAATCCGTTCTCTGTTTTGTCAGTACATCTGAGTTTGAACTCCCACAGGGAAGAGGGGGGGGGGGGGGTGGGGGGAGTTGCAATTTTAAACAAGCCTGCAAAAGAGCTGTCTTTCATTTTCTTCCCCTATTGCCTGGTCCGTTCCTTTGTCGTGTGGTAACTCTCCCGTCGCCGCACTTCTTAAAAGGCATTGTCAGATACATTTATGACCGTGGCTTTCACTTCAACTCCGCTCGGCACACTTTTACCGGGCACCCACAGCCTCGTAAAGAAAGGCGGGTAGACACCGGTGGCCTCCGGCGGTGTCAGCGCGGCTTTGGACTCGCACTTCCTTACATCCACGTAAATGAGCAAGAACGCCACGGAAACCACGGCCAGCAGGCAGCCGAACACGGTGATAATCGCCGTGTCCCAATTCTCGGCGTCCTTGACTCCCGGCACTAACTCCTGGGTGGTGACGTTGACGCATTTGGTGTCGTGGCTGGAGTGCGGGCCGCGGACCTCCACGCACACTCTGTACTGGGTGGCCGGGATGAGGTGGGTGAGGTTGTAGACCCTGATGTCGGAGGGAACCCTGGCGGTGAACGCCATGGTGGGGCGGTTGGTGTCCGTCACGGTGTACCATTTAATGCTGGGCGCCACACCGCCGTGGGCGGCGGTCCAGGACACCAGGACCGACCTGGCCTCCAATGATTTGATTTTGACTTCCAGAGATCCGTTGGCGGCCTGGGGGAAAAATCCGTTCACTTCCACGGAAACTGACTTGAGGTCGGCACCGACCAGGTTGTGGGCGACGCAGGTGTAAAGCCCGGCCTCGTTTTCGGTTATATCGTAGATGTCGAAGGTTCCCTCGGGATGCATGTAGAACTTGTCCGACACTGTGTTGGGAAGAACCCTGGAACCAGATGGGGTGATCCAGTAGATATCTGGCTCTGGTTCTGCAAAGGCTCTGCAGTGGAGGGACACAGAGCTTCCGTTCTGTGCCTTGACGCGCCCGGGCATGCTTTCAGGCGAAATAAGCGGCAGGCAAATTTCCATCATTTCCCTGAAGTGCACCTGTCGAACATGCTGGCCTTTATATTCTGGCGGCTCCACACAATAGAGCGAGTCGGGCTCCATGAAGCGGATATTGGTCTTGTTCATGTTCATCCAGCGGACCACACAGTCACAGCGGATGGGGTTGCTGTGCATACTAACCTCCCTGAGATTTGGGAGGGACTCGACGGTAATCCTGTGGAGGGCACTGAGCGCATTACCATTTAGCATCAGAGTCTCCAGCCTAGGTAGCTTGTAGAAGGCATTGGGATGGATGTAAGACAGTTTAGGGTTGTTAGTCGCTTCTATTTTTGTGAGCTCAGGGAGGTTGTTCAGGGCAAAGCTGTCAATAGAAACAAGCTCTGGCATGCTGTTAATTCCCAGCTCTTTCAAATGGAGCATGTCTACAAAGTCCCCCCTCTGTATTCTTCCGATGGGGTTTTTATTCAGATCCAGAAACTTCAGGTTCTTCAGGGTTCTCAGGGCGGAGTGAGGCACCTCAGGGAAAATGTTGTCATAGAAGGAAATGCTCTCTAAGCTGTCGAGGCCGGCCAGCGCGTCGTCTGGCAGCTGCGACAAATTCATTCTGGTCAGAACGAGGCTGCGGAGGTTAACGAGGGGTTTGAAGTTCATGTCGTCGATGAAAACAACGGGGTTCTCGCCAATCATAAGGATCTCCAGACTCGGCATGGCTTCGAACCAATCTTTGCTGATGACCTTGAGCTTGTTAGAGTTGAGGTGTAATCGGAGCAGCCTGTGGAGGCCCTCGAACGCCGTGGGGGAGATGGAGGAAATGAGGTTGTGATTCATGTAGAGCTCCTGAAGGTTTGGCAGCTCAGCCAGACAGCTCCCGGGCAGCTCCTGTATCCAATTCTCCTCCATGTGGAGAGACAGCAGCTGAGGCAGGCTCCCCAGGTGCATGTCGCTGATGGAGGTGAAGTTATTTTGCGATAGGTCGATCTCTGTGATGTTGGTCAGGTAATCCAAAGGTTTGTCGATCCTCGCCACGTTGTTGGTTTGCAGCAATAGCACTTGAGTGTCAACAGGTAATTTCCCTGGCAGGCTGAAGAGCCCCGCGTCATTGCAGTCGACCGTCGGGGCCTCCATGTACACAGAGCTGGGAGAGAACCAGGGTCTGATCTGACAGATACAGAGCTTTGGGCAATCCAGCCTCTCCTCGGTGGCCAGAACAAAAGACGCCATGGCCAAGGCCACAAAGAGGCGATCCACAAATGACACGTCCTTCATATTGGCCCCCCGTTTCCCCGCCAGTAGCTGGCCTTTGTAGATTAAGTGGTGTGCACCCCTAGCTTCACAAATAATGAATAATTTGTTTCCAACTGCAGAGGCGAATGACTTGCAGCCCCGCGACCTATCGCCACAGCCACAGCTAGCAATAGCAACTGCCACTCCCGCTCCTCAGGGGGGCTTTTGGTCTTGTTGTGTTGCTGTCCTTGGATATAATGACCAATCACTCAGTCCTCGCTGCTAGTGTCGGTGTCAGAGGCCAAGGCTGAAGTCAGGCCGGGGGGGCCCCGGAGGAAGATGTAGTGGGAGTTTGGAGAAGAGAAAAAAAGGGACGACCAAAAAAAGACTGTTATACGTCAGGAGAGTTACGGTCCAACCATTCACATTTACACGTTATCCATGGAACATTCCAGAGTCCTTGGATGAACGCGGGTCCTTGTTCATTCGGCGGTACTAGCTTCCAGAGCCCATGAACCGGTCCATTCCAACCTGTGTAAAAAGAAAAGAGAGGGGGGAAAGGCAGTGTGAGTATGACGTGATAATGCTCAGTAGACCAGGAATGTCATAAGAGAAGGATTTAGGCAGGTTGACATTTGTTATAGGCATTCTGATGCATGTTGACATTTATATTGCCTACTTGCCTACGAGCTACGACACCAGGGCTTTATATCTGCTTGACCTTCTCAACCTCATTCTAGGGACATATCTGTACCTCGTGATATGGAGCTCAAGCTTGACATTAGTGGCGTATTATGAATTTAGGGAGAAGACGCCTTATTTAAAATCCTTAACAGAAGGACTTCTGAGGACTTAAGCGTTTGTCTCCTGGGCAAACCGTAGAAGTACTTTGGGAATGTCCTTCCCCCGAAGCCGCCCGATAAAATAATCCAAAGTGAGACAAACACGGCTAAGCGTTGACACCGAAGGCGCTTCTGAACCTGTTTGCGATGAGATTAAACCACTCGCCAACATGAAGACCAAAACGGCCACATTACCATAATTGTTTTTTGTGTAATCAACCATTTTGCGCTCACTAGCACTGCTTTGTGCATCTGCCGCAGTGACGCGTACACGTTATTAACGCACGAGTACACGCATATAGCGACAGCTGTGTGTTTGCAAATACACCTGCGCATAAAATACACAATGAGGTTTTTCCCATTTGTAAAAAAAATAATAATAATAAATAAATAGCCCAGACATTCTCGATAATAAAGAAAACACACAGCGATAAATCTCCAGAATCATGTCTTTCTCTTTCTCCAGAGGTAGAACCACGCTTGTCTTATTTGAAAACAAAGCTATTTGTCGCCAGTGACATCACTGGGAACAAAATAGCCCCGGATATTTCCTAAGCAACGATAACCATTTAGGTATTTGATTTGGTTCAGCACCAATCACCTCCCTTTTTATACACCCTGGAGAACCACAAAACCAGGCATCTCGGGGTTTTTTTTGTTGGCAAAGTGAGCCGCAGACTCCGGCTCGATTAAAACGCCGATTGCCTAACTAATGACGTGCCGGGCGTCTCGGGCCGTTGCTTTGTGCTTTCCGGAGAGAGAGCCTCCCTCTTTTCTTAACAGAATCCTAATATTGATTAAGTCGTCCTGGAAAAAATATAAACAGAACAAGCCTTAACAACACGTGTTAATTCCGCAGCGTTATTTAATTAATTCTAAAAAAAAAAAAAAGACATTCTGTGGCACCGTATGTTGGGTTTTTCCCCCCCCCCCACCCCCTCGGCAAGACATCTGTTTCTCTCGGTACACTGTATTAATATTATTTTATATATTTATTTTTAATGCGACTTTGCTATTTCAACTTTACACGGGAGTATCCTCACGTCGAGTGCCCTCTGTAATTTGTTATACATAACTGCCTCTCTCTCGCAGAACAGATGGTTTGATGGTGCTTGTGGTGCGCCGGTCCAGACAAGCACTCGGTGTACACACACACACACACACACACACACACACAGTACACACACACACACACACACAGTACACATACACACACACACACACAGTACACATACAGTACACACACACGCACACACGCACACACACACACACACACACACACACACACACACACAGTACACACACAGTACACACACACACACACACACACACACACACACACACACACACACACACACAGTACACACACACAGTACACACACACACACAGTACATACACAGTACACACACACACACACACACACACACACACACAGTACACACACACACCACACAGTACACGTACACACACACAGTACACACACACACAGTACACACACACACACACACACAGTACACACACACACACACAACACACACACACACACACAGTACACACACACACACACAGTACACACACACACACACACACACACATCATGCTATATTGGAGGCCCGAGGACGGTGGAGACATGTGTGACAGGGCCTGGGTATGACAGGTGTGGGAATAAGCGGGGAGTACTGAAGGAGTGCAGCAGTAGAAGAGGGTCCGAGAAGGGAGGAAATGGACACATTTTAGAAATCTGGTTTCAGTCTCGCAGGCTCGCCGCTTTTTAAAACCCAGAACAAAGGTGGGTGTTTTTTTGGAGTTTTGGGATTTAATTAGCCTAGACAGACAGGTAGGTAGATAAAGACACATAGATAGACAGAAAGACGGCTGATGATGGAGAGAGCTCTAGATAGACAATAGAGAGCGAGAGAGAGAGAGAGAGAGAGAGAGAGATGGATGGAGTGACGGGTGTAGAGAGATGGAGGAGAGACGGACTAATAGGAAGAGAGAGAGCGACTGATGGTAGAAGAGTTCAAAATCAAACCCCAGAACCAAGAATTGTATATTCTGGTTCCTAACGAAGGGAGCTGCAGTGTGTGTGTGTGTGTGTGTGTGTGTGTGTGTGTGTGTGTGTGTGTGTGTGTGTGTGTGTGTGTGTGTGTGTGTGTGTGTGTGTGTGTGTGTGTGTGTGTGTGTGTGTGTGTGTGTGTGTGTGTGTGTGTGTGTGTGTGTGTGTATGGTAAAAGGGAGGTCGGAGGAAGAGAGCGGGGAGGAGAAAGAAAGGGAAGCCTTAAAGGGGGGAGGAGGGAGAGGGGGGGGGGGGGGGGGGAGGGAGAGGGGGGGAGGAGGGAGAGGGGGGGGGGGAGGGGGGAGGATGTTATAGAGGGATGGAGTGGATTCCTTTTCTAAAGGCACATGGCACTTTAATGCGCTGCAACACCCGGAGCATTCCGATAAACCCCCACCCACCGCCCCCCCCACCCCCCCCACCCCTCCGGTGCACCGGTCGGACTCCATTGTAGCGGGTGCCGTTAATCCCCCCCCGCCCCGACCTGGAAACCCGGCCTGCCCTGGTAATTCCACTTCCATCGTGTTCAGGTCTTAACTCCTGCCCACTCCCATGTGTGTATGTAGGTATTTATTTATTTATTTATTTATTTTCAGGTCTCTGGTTTATCCAATTTTGCCAACGCTGTAACGTAGCCAAGTTTAACGCCCGCCAAAATGTGGCGAAAGCTGTGTTCGGTTTGCCGTTAGTTCATTATTTCTTCTTTCTTTATTTTTTCTAATCTAATGAGGTGATTCTTAATTCTAAGAGAATTGGAGGGCTGTCACGTTGGCTTTATTAGATTTGGGCATGACTTCCCTTTTAACGGAACTATTAGTACTATTCGGGGGGTTTTCTATGTAAACATTGAAACAAACACTAAACCCCTCGCCTCGATACAGTTTAGTGTAATCCATGACGTTTGCTTTAGCATGTCAATATTCAGAGAGAGAGAGAGAGAGAGAGAGAGAGAGAGAGAGAGAGAGAGAGAGAGAGAGAGAGAGAGAGAGAGAGAGAGAGAGAGAGAGAGAGAGAGAGAGAGAGAGAGAGAGAGAGAGAGAGAGAGAGAGAGAGAGAGAGAGAGAGAGAGAGAGAGAGAGAGAGAGAGAGAGAGCTGTGACAACTTTCGGGGGGGAAAATTTGTATGCCAAGCTAATTCAGGGTGACATCTTATTTGGCGAGGTGTCCGATGCGCCAGCAGCAGACGAGAACAGGGTTTGTGGAAATGAGTTGTCGGCCGTGTACTGAGACCACTCGGACTGGCGCCTCATCCCGGGGGGGGGGGGGAACCGGCACGCAACCGGAAAAAAACGAATCGGCTTTCCTCCCCCCCCGAAAGCTGCTACACCTGCTTCGAAGTAAACAAATAGATAAAATAAATAAATAAATAAAAACGCTGAATGAGCACACTTTTTAGCGTGTCATTTGAAGTGAACGCTGTGTAAATCATCCACCACCACAACAACAACAACAACAACAGTTGAACAGGTTGTTTCCTATCAGGTTGGTTCCCGTTACCTCCATTACGCCCCCAGTAAAAGAAGGGATTTGCATTTCAGTCTTAGGGCCCTGTGCCGTCCCAGCTAAGGAGTATTATCCGCTGTCCGCTATTCCGGCTGTACTGTAACTTATTAAAGGAACAGGCGACGGTTCTCCTACACCCCAACGCAGCCCGCCCACATCCTTATACGCCGAGCTAATTTCCCACAATGCCCACCCCCACACCCCACCTCAACCCCACCCCAATCATCCATGTGCCTGTAACTGTGTCGCAGTTAGCAGTGGATAGCCAATCAGCGAGAGAGAAAGAGAGAGAGAGAATCTGTGACACAGAGAGAGAGAGAGAGAGAGATGAGAGAGAGAGAGAGAGAGAGAGAGAGAGAGAGGAGAGAGAGAGGAGAGGGAGAGAGAGAGAGAGAGGAGGAGAAGAGAGAGAGAGAAGAGAGAGACACACAGACAATCTGTGAGAGGGGACTAAGTGTATTAGAGAGAGGAGGGAAAGATTAAGTAAAAACAAGGGGATTGTGTTCCACAAAATGACTTGCCAGAGGACCAAAGTGGGATCACATCAATACAATACTGGTGTATTAACCTATTGCACCCCCCCCCCCTCCCCCTCACGCGCACACACACACACACACTCCCCCCCCCCCCCCCCCCCCCCAAAGAAAATCATCACACACATTATGGACCTCCGCGGGAAAAAAACCCCAATATTAAATTAGCCCTTACCTAGTTATAGCCAAACGCCTTTCGCCGCCCAGAACAAAACCAGAAGCCGAGCTAAGCTAAGCTAAGCTAAGCTCCCTTTTTAAGGGAGGTGATGACTTTGCGTTTAGCCGCCGCACGTGTGCAGCGCGGCAGGACAGAGAGGAATGTGCTTAATATCGCTGGGTGCAAATGGAATCCCGAGATGGATGCTCCTAATCTGCACCTGGGAGAAAAGGGCCTTTTGCGAACCAGCGGCGGCGGGAGAGCTATCGAATCAGCTCCCTTCCTCCCTCCCTCCCTCCCTCTCTCCCTCCCTCTCCCCGGTAATGTACCCAACAGGGTTTGAAATTGGGTTTCCTGTTAAACTCCAGCGCTCCAATCGCGCCCGCCACGGCTAACGCTTTGCCAGGCACACGCGCGTGTGTGTGTGTGTGTGTGTGTGTGTGTGTGTGTGTGTGTGTGTGTGTGTGTGTGTGTGTGTGTGTGTGTGGTGTGTGTGTGTGTGTGTGTGTGTGTGTGTGTGTGTGTGTGTGTGTGTGTGTGTGTGTGTGTGCTAGCGGGGGGGGAGCTGGTCCGTCTCCTCTTTATAGGTCAGGGTAAGGCCTTCCGTCATGGAGCTAACTCGCGTCGTCCCCGGGTGTCGGCCGGGGGTGGGGGATCGGGGGGGGGGGGGGGTCGAGGGAGGGTGGGTGGGTGGGTGGTGGGGGGGGCTCGCTCTTTCTAGATCGTCTCTACCCGGCGCTCCTTTCTGTTTACAGGGGCCCTCCCCTGTACAGCTATGAGGGCCCCCCTGGGGTTGGGGTGTCGAGGGGGGGGGAGCGAGACTTTCCCCCCGCCCCCCCCCCCCCCCCCACACTTCTGTTTATGTGTTTATTATCTGAAGGGCCAACATCAGGGCGTTGAATCCGCCCGGAAAAACAACGTCTCAACAGTTTTGTCATTTGTTTACATCGTTACGTGCTAAAGCACATGACAGGTATTTTATCGGTCGGTTGACCAGCAGTGAGTGTGTGTGTGTTTGACTTATTTGTCATTGTAAGGGTTTTAAATGTGGAATTGTTTTTTAGAACGGTGTGCATTGTTCAGCCTGTGAGTATTCAGTATTTATTTATTTATTTATTATGATATACTTTTATTTGTAGTTACCATCCATGGTACCACAATGGGAGAGACCTCCGTCTTACGATTGTGTGTGTGTGTGTGTGTGTGTGTGTGTGTGTGTGTGTGTGTGTGTGTGTGTGTGTGGTGTGTGTGTGTGTGTGTGTGTGTGTGTGTGTGTGTGTGTGTGTGAATACATATTCCCTGGTGAAAAAGGTCTATAAAAATGAATAGATTCAAACCGACAAGCGCTATTGGCGCTATTCGTGTACAGCAGAAACCTCATAACTAGCCTGACATTTAATATCACAAGTAATCCTGCAATCTCTTCCTGCTGCTTTATTATTTTTATTTATATATATAAATATATATATATATATATATCATTACTGCCAGGCCAACGTTAGATTACATCCGATATCTGCTGCTGGTTGTTTGTTTGAAAAAGCTCCTCTATATATATTGTATGTATGTATGTATGTATATATATATATATATATATATATATATATATATACACACGCTTGTGTGCTTCTATCCCGGGCCTTTCCTCTGTGTACACATTTTGATATGTTAAATGGAAAACTGAGTCCCGGGACTGGCTTGAATGCCAAGACGCTAATGGCTCAAGCTGTGTGTTTTTCTGGTGTGTGTGCCGGTTCCAAAAAAAAAGAATTTCCCCCCCCCCCGCTCGTTTTCATATATCTTGGCAACGCGCCAAACGCCATCGCAATCACCATCCGAACTCCGAAACCGATTTGCATTTCATTTCATTGTGTTACCCGCATTAGCGGCGGGCGGCATTATCGTATACCCACGCCGCAATATCCGCCGCGCTAAAAAGAGCCGGTAAGAGTGAATGCCGGCCGGCTGTCACTGGGATTCGTGGCGCTTTAAAGCTAACTAATGGGAGAGGCAATGTGCTTTTGTCACGGTAAAAAGGGGGGGGGGGGAGGGGCATGTTGCTGATGGGGTTAGCCATCAGCAACATGTAGTGTGTAGCCATCAGCCATCATGTAGTGGTAGTTTTTTTTCAACAGATCCAACAGTTTTTCAGCCGTTGGATCGTCCTCTGTCTGGGTCTCGAGGTCTACCCGGCCTCTATGCGCGCTACACTCCTTAACACAACGGGTTTGGAGAGTTATTCGCTATTCCCCCGACGACCAGAACCCAAGGATTCGGGGTTTTTTTGATGCCCCTCTGTGCCCAGCCATGTCTGTAGTCCTGTCTGTAGTCCTGTCTGTAGGCCTGTCTGTAGGCCTGTCTGTAGGCCTGTCTGTAGCCTGTCTGTAGGCCTGTCTGTAGGCCTGTCTGTAGGCATCGTGCCAACAAGATGCCCCCTGACCCCCCCTTACCTGAGCCTTATATCCTGACGGATCGGAATCCGAAATTCAGTGCCGCTGAAGCCGAATTCAGTGCCGCTGAAGCCGAATTCAGTGCCGCTGAAGCCGAATTCAGTGCCGCTGAATCTGCACTGAGACACTAACGCTGAATTCAGTGCCAGGATAAAAGCCACTGTTGGAAATGACTTGAAATGACTTGGTTCAACTACTTAAGGGGCCGAAATGTATTTCCTTTCGTTTCTACCACGTTTCCATGGCGTGCGAATGTGGGTTTGTTTTTGTCACCGATGGGCGTCCAAAGTGTGCCTATTGTAGAAAAAAACACATTGGTACATCATTGAAATGCCGGTTCCAGAGTGCAAGCCACAGTCAGGTCATACTCAGTCTAAGCAGCGGCTCTAGCGGCAAAAAAGGAAAAGAAAAGAATAATAATCATTTTCTAGAGATATTTTTCTAGGGATATACTGTATATATATATATATATATATATATATATATATAGGGATATTGGCCCAGAGAGGGGGGGGGGGGGGGGGGCGGGTGGGAAGATAGTTTGAGGCCTGGCGGGCCGGTCTCAGCGTTAACTGGCCCCGGTCCTGGCGGTAACAAGGCGGTACTGTATCTGTCGGAGAAGGGAGACATTACACCCCGGCTGGCTGGTAGGAACCAGGCGGAAGACATAAAGGTCAGGCGGCAGGGGGAAAGTGGGTCAGGGGCAGAATTGCCTCCTCCTGCGTTCAGGAGGACGGCCGCCGTGTCAGAGGAACGCTTGGCTGGGAATTTTGATCGCACGCACGGGGGTAATAAGGCTCGATAGGAGGAGGAGGAGAGAGGAAGAAAAAAGAAAAGGCTTTTCCCCATCGTCTCCTTTCCTGCACCACCACCCCCCCCCCCCTCTCTCTCTCTCTCTCTCTCTCTCTCTCTCTCTCTCTCTCTCTCTCTCTCTCCTCTCTCTCTCTCTCTCTCTCTCTCTCTCTCTCTCTCTCTCTCTCTCTCTCTCTCTCTCTCTCTCTCTCTCTCTCTCTCTCTCTCTCTCTCTCTCTCTCTCTCGTACGCCCGTTCTCCTGCTTACTTCTCACTTTGTTCTCCCACCTCACTCCCATCCTTTCAAAGCCAGGCACTTCGTCTGTTGTGGTCGACTCCGCCGTTTTGTGTGTGTGTGTGTGTGTGTATGTCTGTGTGTGAGAGTGTGTGTGTGTGTGTGTGTGTGTCGGTGTGTGTTGTGCTGTGCTGTTATATCCCTTTCCTCTTGGGACATTTGATTTTCCGCCGGCCCATTCGAATAAATGTGTCCCTTCTTTCACCCATGTCCCACCAATGGTGTGTGTAGGTGTGTGTAGGTGTGTGTGTGTG
>CM051022.1:9239309-9266809 GCA_027704905.1 Muraenolepis orangiensis | reverse complement strand
TGTGTGTGTGTGTGTGTGTGTGTGTGTGTGTGTGTGTGTGTGTGTGTGTGTGTGTGTGTGCACGTGGCGGCGATGCGTAGCTATCTATATTTATATGAATAATATATATAGCTGGTCAAGGGTGGGCACACACCTGAGGGGGGTGGGGGGTGTGTGTGTAAGGGGTGGGGGGGTGTGTGTGTAAGGGGTGGGGGGGGGGGGGGGGGGTGTATAAGATCCTATGGTCGACAGAATCAATCAGTACGTGACTGAAATGCATTTAACGCAAGCTGGGACCCCTCTATTAGAATTTCATGGATCTGGATGGAGCGCTTTTCATTTTTTTCATCTTTTTATTAGAATTTGTTTTACTTCATTCTCTCGCTCGCCCGCCTGCTCCCTGGCTGCTTTTCTCTCTCTCTCTCTCTCTCCTCTCGCTCTCTCGCTCTCTCTCTCTCCGTCTCTCCTCTCTCTCTCCTCTCTCTCTCTCTCTCTCTCTCTCTCTCCTCTCCCTCTCCTCTCTCTCTCTCCTCTCTCTCTCTCCTCCTCCCTCTCTCTCTCCTCCCCTTGTGTGTCTCGCCGCAAACAGATGGATAGATACACTTTTACGCTTTGAAAAAAAAAAAAACTGGATTCCATGATGGCTTTCTGTGTTCTATTCAGTGATTCAGAATGGCTCATAATGCAGGGCTGATTGGCCACCGAATAATTTGTTTGTGTGCGTCACACTGCGTGTGTTGGATCAATTGTGTGTGTGTGTGTGTGTGTGGGGGGGTGTGTGCGTGGATTGGAATGGTGTGGAATGCAGGACGAGGTGTGTGTGTGTGTGTGTGTGTGTGTGTGTGTGTGTGTGTGTGTGTGTGTGTGTGTGTGTGTGTGTGTGTGTGTGTGTGTGTGTGTGTGTGTGTGTGTGTGGTGTGTGTGTGTGTGTGTGTGTGTGTGTGTGTGCGCGCGCGCGCGCATGCTACATGCGACTGTCCTCAATGCAGTGGATGGTGTGTGCAGATGTGTGTGTGTGTGTGTGTGTGTGTCCTGAGTGTGTGTGTGCGTTTGTGCAATTGAGTGTTTTGTGCCGTGTGTACGTTTCAATGGAACACGGGGTCTGAATGGGAAGAGAGCGTGGTTTGGTCAAAGCGAGGAAAGTGATTTGTTCTGGTTCTAGCGTGGAGCCCCCGCAGAACCCCATCCCACATTGAGACTAGAGAACCACTCAATGTTAAAGTAATTTTTTTCCACAAATTGGCTTGCCCCGATGTCAATTTTGACTTGCCTGAATACAAATTGCTTTATTTATGAGTGGTGATCAAATAACAACAAAGGCTTAATCGAATTATCATGTTTCATCTTGGCTCACGTAAATAACAGTGGCTTGCGTTGTCAAAACCGGTGTCAAAGGTTTTTCCGTTCGTTCGTTTTTTAAACCACTTGCCCGAATTGTCAGGCTAGTGCGTTGTTAGGTTTACTTGCCCGATGTGGCATTTCACTTGCCCCCCGGGCAATAGGGCAATAGTTATTCTTATGCCCTGAATCTGCATACCCAAGGGGGCGGTACACATCTCTATGTACCAATCGGAACAGGGCAACAGATGGACGGCACAGCCCCCCGGTGGCCCGAAAAAGGTCCTCAATCTCTCCCCTTTTTTTTTACCGCTTTTTACGTGTGAAAACAAGCTAGCAAACACGCTAGCTAGTGGGTGAATTACAACGTCGCACGGCTTAGCATCCTTATGTGTGTCTTCTCATCAAGGCGGTGCCAAAATGTGTTTTACGATCTATTGTTAGATAATAATAATAATAATAATAATAATAATAGTGCACTAATTATAAATGAGTCTATTTCTTGTTAGCTCTGTAAATGTACATTTGGTGGTTGCTAGCTTACTGTATTTTCTTCTTTGGTTCATGGCTCTATTAGAGCCTTATATTATAAATATTATTATTATTATTATTATTATTATTGATATAAATATATTTCTATGGGTTTTAGTGCCTTTATACACACTAGTGCAGCGGGTTGAAAAGAGAAGGGAAACAATAGCATCGTTATACACAACACCACGGGTGGGAATCAAACCTGGGACCTAAACCACAAGGCATAACGCCACGTAACGAACGGTTCCAGCCAACCCCTTTATTACGCTCTGTATTACGGTCTCATTTAAATGTGCAGAGAAAAAAAAAAATAATAATAAACAATTAAAAAAATGCTAGTGATTTAGTGCGGCGAGGGGGATAATGCACGGTCTGCTCCCTGCTGACCAATCCTATGGAATCCATCATAATTGATTTGGAAAAAAAAAAAAAAATGGCCCCAATTGCCTGGATGCCAGCGGCTAATAACTGCTGCGCTGTGAGGTTTTAATGCTCCTCGTTGCCCCTGGCCTGCGTCCCTGAACATCAACTCTCGGTGTTGCCGGGTAAAAAAAAATAAGACAAACACTTGTATAATAACGCATAACCTAAAACGCCCGCCTCTCTCTCTCTCTCTCTCTCTCTCTCTCTCTCTCTCTCTCTCTCTCTCTCTCTCTCTCTCTCTCTCTCTCTCTCTCTCTCTCTCTCTCTCTCTCTCTCTCTCCTCTCTCTCTCTCTCTCTCTCTCTCTCTCTCTCTCTCTCTCTCTCTCTCTCTCTCTCTCTCTCTCTCTCTCTCTCTCTCTCTCTCTCTCTCTCTCTCTCTCTCTCTCTCTCTTCTGTCTATTTTCCCCTGGCTGGTTGTTATTTTGTTTTAATGGGGCCGGTGGGGGGGGTGGTGTGCTCATCGAGAGGACAAGGGAAGCTATCAAGAGATAGCCCATGCTCAGATGCGCGCAGGCAACCCCCCCCCCCCCCTGGCAGCCAAATGTTTACACGCATACATGTGTGTGTGTGTGTGTGTGTGTGTGTGTGTGTGTGTGTGTGTGTGTGTGTGTGTGTGTGTGTGTGTGTGTGTGTGTGTGTGTGTGTGTGTGTGTGTGTGTGTGTGTGTGTGTGTGTGTGTGTGTGAGGGGGGAGGTATGTATTAACAACCTTGCACCTTGTTGCTACGTTACCACGGTTACAGAATGGCTAAGAGAGAGAACACACATGCATTTTTCCTTTGTTAGGTTGGTTGGGAGGGATATGTATGAATCTTAATCTTATTCTTAATCTTAAATGTAAATCTGGAGGATTGAATCCTCTTCATTGGTCACATACATTGGTACACACACAGTGGAGTTTGTTTCTCTGCATTTAACCCATCTTAGTATTAGGAGAAGTAGGCAGCTATTGTATATACAGCGTATATATACCCAGGGGAGCAGTCTAGGGGTCTGGTGCCTTGCACAAGGGCACCTCACCGGCAGTGCCCAGGGCGGGGAACTGGCACCTTTTTCCCAAAGTACCAGTTCTCACTCTGTACTTGGTCCGTTTCGGGGGGGGGGGACTTGAACCAGCGAACCCTTCCAGTTCCCCAAGGACCCAAGTCCCAATAGGCTGAGCTACTGCCGCCTCACCCCTATAAGTTGAGTCGCACAAACGTGATACGAGATTCAATTAAAGCGGCCCAAACGCCTCGTGGCGCCTAGTGGCGCCCCCTTCTGGAAGCTTCCGCAAAGCCGAAGGTGCAGCAGCAGCAACAGCAACAGCAACAAACCAACAACAAAAAACAATGGAGCTGATTGTGTCTTGTCATTTCTCGCAGGGGGGGATCAATAGGCAATTCACCATAGCCACCCACCCACCACCCACCACCCTTGAGTGTATGAGTTGTTGTTGTGAACATGGTTTTATCGATTTTGTTCTTAACAAAATGCAGTGGGATTAATGAAGCACTCCCCCCATTACGCTATTGTGTGTGTGTATTGATATGCATGGCCTGTTTATGTGTGCATGGGGGGGGGGGGGGGGGGGGGGGGGATTCGTGTACATGCTGAGTCGAAATGCTGTAGAAAAGAGGGCTGAACGTCGCCTGGCAGTGAACGTTACGACGTTCTGTAACCACACTCATCGTAACGAGACACCTCACTGATTGTGCGCCGGAAAGACACAAACTGTCAACGCATTAATGAATTAGTTATTACTTATTACTATTACCCCCCCCCCCCCCGAAGAAGAAGAAGAAGAAGTAAAAATAGTGAAATATTATGATGGCGGTTCATGTGTTATGGTAGTACACTTCCAGTGGCAGCTAATCATGTAACCCAGAGAAACAGAATTAAACCGGCGGTAATTTCCCATTATGCATTTAAATGAGCAGCCTGCCATAATCCATTTTCGGCTTTATTATCGACCAGCAAACCACCAAAAGTGACAACACGTTTCTGTCCGTCTATGTATGTTTTTAAAAGGTGCAACGTGTATGAACAGAATGTGGAGAAATAACCGTTTTTACATGATGTCCAAGACTTAATTGTAGTGTGTATTGTGTCACGGAGATATTTTACGTATTTTCTATGAAGTTAGCTGCTAGCCTAGCCTAGATAGATGCCTGGCCCCGTACCGTCTGATCATAATACCGTTTGGGCGGATTGAGGCGTCCGCCGTCAGTCCGACACGAGAGGATGAAGAAGCAGCGCTGCCCATGCAGAGGGCAACTTCTAACCTTGTGTCAATCATGTTGAATGTAACACCCCCCCTGGTTAGACCATTTAAAGACAAGTATAGTCAGCGACAGTCAACAGTCAACGCAACGATGGCTGAAGCTCTTCGCAAGCGTCCATTGTCACCACCACCACCACCACCCCACCACCACCCCACCACCCCGGCAAACAAACCACATTTGGAGGGGGTAAAGAAATAGCAAAGCAAAAACTAGAGCTTGTTGAGACGGCTCTTGGCAAGCAAAGAATTACGTTTGAGGCTGCAAAGTGTAGGGGTCTAGTGCCTTGTTGCTCAAGGGCACCTCGGCAGTGCCGAAGGGGTTTCAGGGACTTGAACCGGCGACTTTTCGGTTCCCAAGCCACTGCCGCCCCTTTCCTTTAGTTTATTTGTGTGTGTGGGGGGTGGACACACCACCTTCCTGGTAATATGCTGTTCCCTATTTGTGTGGAGGACCAATTGGACTGTTTGCCAAATCGTAGACATTGCACTATTTGAAATATAACAATTGGGACTAAAACAACACAATAGCTCTGTTCACTCCTGTGAGCGTTTTTTAAGAGAAGGCTCTATTTAACTAATGGAAAAGTTTGCACAATTTAGCATCTAGCCACCATTGGCGGGACAGAACACCTCTTAGCAGGCATTTTTATTGAGTAAATAAAGCACAACTTAAGCAAAATGCGCCTGCCTCATCTCCTCAGCAACTGGCCTCTCTGAAGGGTCATTAAATTTGAACCACATGTGTGTTGAGCTACAGCTAACACCGTATTTTAAACTCCACCATGTTTATGCAAATGAGTGCCAACCATTGGCTGGCCATTAACCGATCAGCCAATCAGATGGCTGATCGGTCAGATGGTGATGATGGTGGTTGTGGTGGAGGTGATGGTGGTGGTGGTGGAGGTGGTTGTGGTGGAGGTGATGGTGGAGGTGGTGATGCTGGCGGTGGTGGTGTGGTGGTGGAGGTGATGGTGGAGGTGGTGATGCTGGCGGTGGTGGTGGTGGTGGAGGTGGTGATGGAGGTGGAGGTGATGGTGGTGGTGGTGGTGGAGGTGATGGTGGTGATGCTGGCGGTGGAGGTGGTGGTGGTGGTGGAGGTGGAGGTGGTGATGCTGGCGGTGGAGGTGGTGGTGGTGGAGGTGGAGGTGATGGTGGTGGAGGTGGTGGAGGTGGAGGTGATGGTGGTGGTGGTGGTGCTGGAGGTGATGGTGGTGGTGGTGGTGGTGAAGTTATGCACAGTGGTGTATTTCATATTGAATGGTAAGCCTCGGTGAGTCATTCCGATTTGTGTTCCAAATCCAAACCCCAAACGCCGAATAAAATGCATCCATAACAACTTCACCGGAAATGGGAAACAGGCGCACACACACACACGCACACACACGCACACACACACACACACACACACACGAACACGCACTGGTGGACCGGACTTTTGTCCACAAACGTGGGCATGCATGCATGCCTAACACATTACATTCAGAGCTCCATGTCTCCCTCTGAACATATTGCTGGGGGTATTTTTTCCTAGTTTGAAATAGATTGTTGGCATGGAAAATAAAGTGAATTCATAAACAGAGAGAGAGAGAGAGAGAGAGAGAGAGAGAGAGAGAGAGAGAGAGAGAGAGAGAGAGAGAGAGAGAGAAGAGAGAGAGAGAGAGAGAGAGAGAGAGAGAGAGAGAGAGAGAGAGAGAGAGAGAGAGAGAGAGAGAGAGAGAGAGGTGGAGAGAAAGAGAGAGATGCAGAGGAAAAGACAGACGCCCCAATGCAGAGGGATTAATGAAAATCTCTCTCTCTCTCTCTCTCTCTCTCTCTCTCTCTCGCTCTCTCTCTCTCTCGCTCCAATGCGTGTGCGCGCGCGCGTGTGCGTGGGTGGACAGGTATCGAGGTAAGATCCCCAACAAGCGATAGTCCTAAATAGGCTCCTAAGGGCACTACGTGACATGACGTCAATTACGCAAACGCAACACACTGCGTGATTAAACAAAATAAAAGTATGACGCGTGCCGACAAAGACGCGTATGTCCGACCGACTCAACGTGTGTGTGTGTGTGTGGGAGCATATGTTGGGTTATAGATAGGGTCGCCTGACAGGGGCTTACAGGGGCGAATGAAATGCAGTATATACCTATAGGCTATACTGTCCATTTACAATTGCAAATGTACGTACGTGTGAAGCGAAATGGGATTTGATGGAGTGCGAGGAGGAGAGAGGGATTGTGCATGAAAGAGAAACCCACCACCACCACCACCACCACCACCACCCACCACCACCACCATCACCATCACCACCACCAACACCACCACCACCACCCCCACTACTGACTGTTCTGTGGATGGATGGGGGGGGGGGGGTCCTTCGAGATGCTTCTGCATGGTTGGTGCAGGTGGGCATTCGGCAGCCATCAACCGCTAAATGCAAAAAAAAAAAAAAAAGCCTTTGAGTTGCCTTGGTGCTTCGATGGTTTTCCAGAATAGGTCGATTGAAATACTAAAATAAAAAAAACCAAAAACCTGCCCCGTGTTAATGTGATGTCCGCGACACCGTCCGCTGAGCGCCACCTGCATAGTTGCGCAAAGCGCGCCGTCTCCACGCCAAAGAAGGCCACCGAGCATCCCCTAATAACATGTATTCGTGTATATATATATATAAGGTATACATATATATGTATTATTTCCGATCATTGACGTCACTCCATCCACCCACCCCCCCCCTTTTTTTAGTCCACAATCGATTATAAGCCCCCCTCTATATATATATATACCTGGGGATGAAATAGTTATAGCAAGCCATCGATCCACGAGGACACTAGACACTATACATGCAGGCGTCGTTTTTTGTTCCAACTTGAGTGAGTGCGTAGACGCGGCCGTATCGCCTATAATAAACCACGACAGACACCCCGGGGGAAAGCAAGGCACGTTAAATGGTGGTTGGGGAGGGGTAACCAAAACACACACACACACACACACACACACACACAAGGGTGAAACTTACCGTGGGGGGGTTTTGATTCGACTCCGTGGTGATTAGGGGTTTGTCCTCCTCTCTATATTTCCTTTTTTATTTGGAAGCCCCCCCCCCCCCGCAAGAAAAAACCAACCCCAAACGAACAATGCGCGTCTTCTGTCTTCTTTCTTTCTTTCTTTCTTTATTTTTCTTTCTTTCTTTGTTTTAAGGAATCAAGAGGAATCAGTTGGGTCGGATCGTCCCCCTGTCCACGGAGGAGAACACACCGAGACTCCCCCAAAAAAAATATCAGACGTCAAAGTCTCCCCCCCCCCCTCTTCCTCCTCCTCCTCCTCCTCCTCTTCCTCCTCCTCACACCCCCGTACCAAAAAAACAAAACAAATCAAGGTACGTCTGGGATAGAGACACACACACACACACACACACACACACACACACACACACACACACACACACGCACACGGTCCAACGAGACGTATGTGCTTTACGGTTCTCTCTCCCCTTCTCCCGCTTCTCCGTCTTCCTCTCCTCTCCTCTTCTCCTTCTTCTTCTTCTTCTTCTTCTTCTTAGGCGCTGGTCTGTTCCACGGCTGTTAACGGCGCATCTCTCTCTCTCTCTCTTTCTCTCTCTCTCTCCCTCTCTCTCTCTTTCTCTCTCCCTCCTCGATCAAGTGTCAAGGCGGACCACATACACGTCGACGACGTGCCCGCCGTCTCCTCAGCAGTCATTAATATCGCAGCGGAGCCGACGGGGCGGGGCGAGGGGGAGGGAGGCAGCCAATGGCGAGAGAGGAGGAGCCGGCCCGAGTCCTGCGGCCCGCCGATTGGTCGAGAGCGCACGCCGTTCATATCCGAATGGAAGGATGGGTAGGATGTTTTCTTTTTTTTTCACGCACGTAAGTATACGTCTTCGGCTCTTGAATTTTTTTTTGAAGCAGAGAGAGAGAGAGAGAGAGAGAGAGAGAGAGAGAGAGAGAGAGAGAGAGAGAGAGAGAGAGAGAGAGAGAGAGAGAGAGAGAGGAGAGAGAGAGAGAGAGAGAGAGAGAGAGAGAGAGAGAGAGAGAGAGAGAGAGAGAGAGAGAGAGAGAGAGAGAGAGAGAGAGGAAGGGAGAGCAGGAGAGATTGAGGATGAGAGAGGGGGAGAGAGAGGGGAATGAGAGAGAGAGGGTGGCGCATGGAGGGGGTGGGCGGGTAGGTGGGTGGGTGGGTGGGTGGGTTGAGGGTGAGGGGGGGAGAGAAAATGGATATCTGTAGCTATTAACGCGAGCGCCAGCTCTGACTTTAGGTTCCCAGGAGTATTTAGAAAGGGGCTTGTTGTACACACAGATGTTCCTGGAGGTCAGTGAAGGGGGAGAGTGAGATGGTGAGACACACACACGCACACACACACACACACACACACACACACACACACACACACACACACCCTGTTGTCTTTTAACACAGATGGTCCTTTTTTGAGCTGAGGGATGTTTTTGTTAGTTTTAACACACCTGTCTCTGGTGGTTTTGCGGGGGACAGGTGTACACACGTCACTTTAAACATGGCAGTGCCCCCCCCCCCCCCCCCCCCCCCCCATCTTTAAGATTATAGTCAGATTATAAAAGAGTGAATCAAATTAGTGAATCAAATTCACGATGTCACATGTGAAATTCTGTGGAATAAAACACTGCAACATGTATAATGTATTTTGTACGGTTTATGCACCCAGCTGTGGCGGTTAACAAGTAACATGTCTGATAATAAATGAATAAACACTGTATATAACAACTTTATTTATAGATAATAAACGTATACCTCATTTAGGGTTGGGTACCCCCCCATTAACAAGATACGAGATACAAGATATGCATTGGCCATTTGTAACATAGTACATGACAGGACTACTTACACTACTCCCCATTCCCTCCCACAGTAAGTATACATCTCCAAAACAATACCATGACAATATTAATAATATATACAATAAAAATGAACAAAAAAAGGACAGCAAAGTGACAGATAGATGGTATGTGTTTACTACTGATTACTTTATATGTACAGTTTATATATATATATATATATATATATATATATATATAGTGTATATGTATATATACTCTATATATACTATATATTCTCTCTCTATATATATATATATATGTATAGATATATATATATATATATATATATATCTATACATATATATTGGTAGCATAAACTGTCATTCGTATTTGCATACAAAAAAAACCCTTTGTCCCACATATGGGCCAGTTCATATTAACTTAACTTCCAGCTAATTCGTCTCAATTAATTCCTCGCTATATAAGGAACTGTCTTTAATATATTTATTATTGCTGTGCTCGTCCCGATTGTGCCATTGTCGCTTTGCATAATTCATGCCCCCGTTCATTGTGCCTATGGAGTATAGAAGAAAATGATTGTAATATTACTTACTTTATTAAAGTCCACGTGTTCAGCCTCCTGATAAAGTGATGTCATTTGGCAGATGATATTAATTGCATCCATGCATTCACATCCGTGCTTTACTTTTTCAATATATATATTTTTATATTCTCGGTAATGTAAAATTGTAATTCCGCCCAATTCACAACGTTTTAAGAACAAAAATTCTTCCTTCCTCCTTTTGCAAGTCATGAGCCCTTGACAATGACTTGGTGTGTGTTAGATGTGATTGATGTATATACACATACTCTTTCTATTGTCAATGTGTTTTTTTGATATAGTGTATGCTGGACGTGTGTGTGTGTGTGTGTGTGTGTGTGTGTGTGTGTGTGTGTGTGTGTGTGTGTGTGTGTGTGTGTGTGTGTGTGTGTGTGTGTGTGTGTGTGTGTGTGTGTGTGTGTGTGTGTGTGTGTGTGTGTATGCTGGTCATTGTCATCAGTGTGCATATTGATTTATTACTTTTTTTTTTTTTTCCGGGAATGGGACATGGGGTCACTCACTGTCCCCTCATGTGTGCAGCTGATGAAGACGAGGATGAGGTCCTACTTGGACAGCTTGGTTTAATAAGGCCTAATGAAGGAGTGAACAACATTCAGTGTTTCATCACGGGGGGTCTGTCTGTGTTAGCCGTTAGCTGTGTTCTTTGGGTCTGGCCATGTCACGCAACACAAATGTTGGGAAACTTGCGAAATACCGCTTTTAAATATGATTCTTCATTATTCCTCTGGTATACAGAATTGTATATTGCCAACGACCACTGGGTTATTTCACACAACAACAAAACACTTTCGAAAAACGTCATTTCATTTCATCACATCTTACCAGTATTTTATTGGTGGAGATTTAGATTGGAAACTGTTTGCAGGCCGGCAATGAATATTCACAGTGTGCAGCGAGTATGGTAGTCATTATTGTCCTGTTTGTGTGACTACCAGCCTCTCAGACTCGAGGAGAAGACACACACACACACACACACACATCCAGGTTTCCGGATGAGAGATTGTCAATCTGATTGTGCATTCTGGGATTTGTAGTGTAAACCCTTAATCTGTTATCAGGCTAGTCTTGTTTTTTCATGCTTGGCAATGGTGAGAGGCTAGAGAAGGTGCGGCTTTGGCCTCTGGATTGGCCGTGCGGGTGGATTTTTACAAGTCTGAGAAAAGCAGTATAGCTCAGGAGGCAGAGCGGTCGCCCCACGGTTGCTGGTTCCATCCCTCGGCTCCTCCTAGCAAAAACTGTTGTGGTGTCCTTGAGCAAGACACCCTAACCCTAACTAGCTCCTGACGTGCCGGCTGTCTCCTTGCACGGCTGACTCTGCTGTCAGGTGGATGAATGGGTGAATGTGAGGCATGACTTGTGAAGCGCTTTGGATAAAAGCGCTATATAAAAGCAGGCCATTACCATAACAAACCTATAGGAGTGCTTTTGGTCACGTGCTCCACTTTCAAACAAACAAATGAACAAGATTTAATCCAAAAATAATAATCACACTTGTGTCTTTGGAAGTGAAGTTGGGTCTGGTTTGACATATATAGCCTGTGGTTTGAGGATGGCCTAATGTGACTCCTATGTTGTAAACAAGCTCAGTGCAGACAGAGGGAAGTGAAGGACACCATCGTTGTCCATTAGTCGGTGGCGAGGTCTTGTTTTTGCCAATGTAAAAACCACTCTTGGAAGACCAGGCCACTTTTTGGCAGCATTTACCCAAAAGCCAATCATATTTTCATAACTCCATTAAGAAAATCTCTTCATTCTTTATCCTTTTTAAAACCGTTTTTCGTATTATCATTTTTTTTTTCGGCCAAAAATGGTCAGATGGCCTAGATTTAAAAAATATAAATAAAATCTTTATTTATTCCAACCATCCAGTCTGTGATTGGTCAGTTAGATATGATATACAAAACTGGGACTCCAAATTTCCAACAAGGGTTCCTAACAAAGTCTAACAACAGTTTGTCTTTAAAACCATTAAAATAACATGTAAAATTCCCCTTTAATTGTTTAACATTTAAACAAAGACCCAAAAGAAAATCCAAACCGTGTCTTTCCTAGAAAACCCCCCCGGTGCTGGCCGTTCCTTCCAGAATGAACCGGAGACTTGGTGTGTGTGTGTGTGTGTGTGGTGTGGGGGGGGGGGGGGGGCGGCAGTGTTATCCTCAGCACTGGCTCAGCCGACTTTTACTGTCCGTGCTATATATATATATATCAGGGACCAGAATATCAGTACAAACCGTCAAATAAAATAAAATAAACCTTTTCCAAGCCCCCCTTATCTGTGTGCACACAACGTAGAGGCCGAGACTGTCGGCTGAATCAGTGGTGGTTTCTTCTAATGTTACGGGGAAAAAGCCTTCCAGAAATGTGCATCTGCTTCCTTCCCCGACACAACAATCATTTCCCAAAACGTCAAGGTTGGAAAATACTTTTACTACGCTAGTTTAAACGGGTGTTCAACTCTGAGCAGAAAAAGTTTTGGGGTCCGAAACCCCACGATATATACGGTACCTCAGTTGAAGCGTCCTCGAGGGAGATTGGGGGGGCAACAGCAGGACAGCTCAGTCTGTTAGGACTTGGGAGCTTGGGGAACCGGAAAGGTCGACCGGTTCAAGTTCCCGGAAACACATGGGCGCTGCCGAGGTGCCCTTGAGCAACAAGGCACCAAGACCCCCTACACCCCCCCTACACTGCTCCCTGGGCAGCTGTATAAACAATAGCTGCACTTCCTAAAACTAGGATGGGTTAAATGCAGAGAAACACATTTCACTGTGTGTGTGTGTTTGTACGTGACCGATAAAGAGGATTTGATTCAGGTTCCCTAACCTCTACCTGGTCCTCGGCGACGCCGCTGCTCCTTGTTGCTTGACAAGTCCCTTGGTAGAAAAGCCACCTGAAGTGACCTCTTAAAAAACGAATGTATGCCTAAAGAAAACCGCGCAAAAAATCTGCATCGAGCCCAACGCTGTAAATACTGGCTTGTTTGAACCCCCCCCCCCCCCGCTGATGGAAAGGAACTCTGGGTCTGAAACAGGAGGGGTGGCCTGGGGTGGCTTAATGTCACTCACTTGGTCCCTTTGTTTATTAGCGGAGTGGAGGGAATATTCTGAGTGCGTTTCATGGTGACATTTCGCAACGTGTTCGGGATGGGGGGGAGCGGGGGTATTGCCCGAGAGGGCAATAGAATTTATTGACAGAATTTCACAGTTATAAATGGGTCTTTTTACCGGTAACATAAAGAAAATGATCTGTCCGCTGTTACTCGATCGGTCTGTGGTGCTGGTGGTGGAGGTGGTGGTGATGGTGGAGGGGGTGGGGGTGATGGTGGAGGTGGTGATGGTGGTGGGGGTGGAGGTGGTTGGGGTGGTGGGGGTGGGGGTGATGGTGGAGGGGGTGGGGGTGGTGGTGGTGGTGGGGGTGGTGGTGGTGGAGGTTGGTCAACAGATTTATCCTGGAGGGTACTGACCCAACCTGTGCGGGCCTTTTCTGTTCGATAAAGTTACATTTGGGTAACTTCGAAACTAAAGTCGCACCTATACTCTCAGAAAAAAAGATATAGAAATTTATATATATATATATATATATATATATATATTGTAAAATATATATATTATCGTGGCTGAATGGCCGCCCCCAATGCGAAGTGTCCTGACCTTTTGCCCTTTGATGCTCCACAAACACACTTTAGGTAAGGGTGTGTGTGTGTGTGTGTGTGTGTGTGTGTGTGTGTGTGTGTGTGTGTGTGTGTGTGTGTGTGTGTGTGTGTGTGTGTGTGTGTGTGTGTGTGTGTGTGTGTGTGTGTGTGTGTGTGTGTGTGTGTGTGTGTGTGTGTGTGTGTGTGGCAGCAGTGCGTGCCGGTTCAGCTCTTTTTTCTTATCACTGTGTTCCCTCAAACTGCAGACAAAGCGACTGTCAGGCTTTCATTATTGTCAGGTCGTGGAAATACATACATCTAAGGAAACAGCTGTACAGCGACATTCTCTCAATTAATTAGTCCGTTCCACCTAGTCTGCAGTTAAGTCTTTGCTTTTTTCCACTGAAGTGAAATTGTCTCTTATTTGACTATACTTTTTACAATTTCCTCCGTTGAAGCACCTTGGAGCGGCACTATGGAATCACTTGTTAACCTGTTAATACTTCACATTCAAATGACAATACAACATTGAGATATATATATATATATATATATATATATATCAATCACAAAATTATCTTTACTTTGTTGTCATTGTCCTCAGGTGCATTCTCCTAAAATGTATCAGAATTAGAGTCAGAATGCCTTTATACAGTCGAAAAATATTAATTGTTTAAAATTATTATTATTATTATTATTATAATTATTATTAATTGATTAAAAATCAAACGGGTAAAAAAATTGTATATATATATATATAAATATACACACATATATTATCATTATATGACCAAAAAGATAGCTAACTAGGTCATTAAAATGCCATCCTCACGTAGTTAATGTAAACCTTCCTATTGCTGAGCCACATATCCTAGTAGTGATTTATTACAGTTTAAAATGAGCTATGTGGGGAAACATCAAACACCTCGGGTCAACCTTTTGAGGAGTAGCCATACCGCCATTTGTCATAAGCATTGTTGTAACAAGTCACACAGCACTGGAAATATATTTGCCCAGCCAGCTGTCTGATTTATCCATCTGTACCAGATTAAATATGGCACTGAGATTGAATTTCTTCAAAATGTTGGAGTGGTGCAGTGATAAATCGTTTCTCTCTGAGAAATTTGATTTGGTTGAAGCATTACTTTTTGGTGTGTGTGTGTGTGTGTGTGTGTGTGTGTGTGTGTGTGTGTGTGTGTGTGTGTGTGTGTGTGTGTGTGTGTGTGTGTGTACGCGTGTGTGTGCGTGTGTGTGTGTGTGTGTGTGTGTGTACGCGTGTGTGTACGCGTGTGTGTGCGTGACAAACGCAGGCTAAGCTAGCTTGAGTTGTGACTCGCCTTCACCATTTTTCTTTTTATCTCCGGAAACCCAGTGGCTTAGTCTCATGCCATGTTGTGAATTCCGATATATTTATCAAGTAATGTGTTTTAAAAGTAACATATTCCGAAGCTACTCCTAAGCCACTTGCTTCCCACCACCACTCATAAATGGTTGTAAATGACGTCTATAATATAAATATATATGAATATGTATAAATATATATTCTTCCCACCCCAAATTTGATTTGAGTAACGCAGGTTGTGAGATTTTCAAAGTAAGAGCTCGTCGCTCGATGGCACGGCACGGCACAACCAGACGGACGAGACAGGCGGGGGGGGGGGGGGGGGGCTACGCTCCAGGGGGGAAAGCCCACCAAGAAGAACCGGTAAACCAAAGCCAACAGACTGGGCTAAAAACAACCCATTACCCGGTTTAATCCCCGGCTGACGTTGCTTCTCCGGCAACCGCCAGGAGGAGATGAACGGCACAAAATAGCAAAGCACAAGAACTGGACCCGCTTTTACTCCATTATGTTTTGACAAAAATAAATGGTAAACCTATGACCCCACCCCCCCCCCCCCCCCCTCTCGTAATGCATGGGATGGGGTGCTGTTTTTTCCCCCCCCCCGATGATTATGCTAATGTTATACATGATGAAGGAATGGCCCCGGAAAACACAGACTTTAGGGATATGCTGAACAGACGGCCGTGTGTGTGTGATAAAAATAGACAGCTTCGCAACAAGATGTACGGCGCTGCCATATGTATTTATGCCACACACACGCACGCACACACACGCATGCACACACACACACACGCATGCACACCAACGCACGCACGCACACACACACATGCATGTACACACACACACACACACACACACACACACATGCGTGCACACACACACACATACACACACACACATCCCTGAGTCATTACGCCACGTTGAATAATCTTTGAATGTGAAGTAGGTCACCGTTACCCTGCTTCACATTAAAAGCGTATTTGTCCTGTGTGTGTGTGAGTGTGTGTGAGTGTGTACGCGTGGGGGCCAATTTACTTCTTAAGAATGAGACACACACACACACACACACACACACACACACACACACACACACACACACACACACACACACACACACGGACAGACAAAGAGGATGTCGTGACACAAACCATGTGCTTATGAGACCAGTCTTAATGCCTCAGTTTGCCACACACACACACACCCACTCACTCTTGTATAGCGTGGAGTGCATTCTGTGTCATATTAACCGCTGTAATCAATACTCATTGTAAGATTACAAAAAAACTGCTCTCCCTTAAAAACCTCATTAATGCAGTCTGTTACCGGAGCTAATTTACATTTAATTATACACAGGGAAAAAGAAGCATGTTAAAATAGTCCATTAAATAAAAAATAACAAATTGCCCCGTCTGCCCTTATTGCTAAACATTGCATGAAAATACGGTGCAACAAAACCCCCGGCGGGACTAGCGGCTCGTAGGGGAGAACCGCCAAGCCGGTTAGCCGCTGCGCTAATCCCCCTAGCGTAGCACATTCCACCTCCTGTGGCCGCTGCAGCTTTGATGCCCTTGTCGAAAAGGTACCACTCCTCCGCGAGAACAACCCTAATGCCCCGGCACACACACACACACACACACACACACACACACACACACACACACACACACACACACACACACACACACACACACACCGGCCTCACTGTCAAAGGCAAAGCTACCATTTGTATTCCTCGTCATCCCCGCTTGCTCCAAAGCCTCCTGTCTAAATCGCGAGTAAAGTTGAGGAAAGTTTTCCTTTTTTGTTTTGTTTCCCCTCTCTTCTTCCACCGTGAGAGAGCTGAGGTTCAGGGACGTGGCCCGGAGGTTGGTTCATATCCTCTGCACCTTTGCTGCACCCTCTCTCTGTCTCTCTCTCTCTCTCTCTCCTCTCTCTCTCTCTCTCTCTCTCCTCTCTCTCTCTCTCTCTCTCTCTCTCTCAGGCACTTTATTTCCCCTTCCCCGTCTTTCGTTGTCTCTCAACCTTTCTCGACTCCTCCCCGACTCCTTTTCCATCACTTGTTTCCGTCCGCCTGACTACATTTCCCACAATGCCCACAAAACCATTGAATGAGAAGGTGTCCAAACACCTTTGTGTCCTTTGGCTGGTACTGTATATATATATATATATATATATATATATATATACACATATATATATATATGTATGTATGTATATATATATATGTATATATGTATATATATATGTGTATATATATATGTATATATATATATATATATATGTATATATGTAGTTTGTTATAGTTTTGCTTTGTTTGGGACACAAACTTGAGTGTTGTTGTCACGCTGCCACCCTGCCTGTATGGAAAGCTGTTCTGTTTGGCTGATCTCTCCTTGAAAGGGCCCCGGCGACCGCACCGCACCGCGGCGGCTAGAGGTGTTGTTCCTCCACTCACTCGCTAGCTCAATGACAGAATGCATAATGGGTAGAGGTTGTTGACAAAAAACAAAACAAGTGTCACCCTTCAGCGGGAGTTTAGGGAGGAGGGGGAGGAGGAGGAGGAGGGATGGGGAGGAGGAGGAGGAGGAGGAGGAGGAGGAGGATGGGAGGAGGAGGAGGAGGAGGAGGGATGGGGAGGAGGAATGGGGAGGAGGAGGGGAGGAGGAGGAGGGGGGGGATGGGGATGGGAGGAGGAGGAGGAGGAGGAGGATGGGGAGGAGGAGGAGGAGGAGGAGGGGGGGATGGGGAGGAGGAGGAGGAGAAGGAGGGATGGGGAGGAGGAGGGAGGAGGAGGAGGAGGAGGAGGAGGAGGAGGAGGAGGAGGGAGATGAGGAGGAGGAGAGGAGGAGGAGGAGAGGAGGAGGGGGAGGGAGGAGGAGGAGGGGTGGGAGGTTTTTTTTGGGAGTTATGTAACGGAAATTTACTAAGTCGGAAATCTGGACAGCGGCTGAGGATGCGGAGGCAGGCGAGACTTGTCTTCTGCTCGGCGGTTGTAGCCGAGTCACGTTTGTTGTTTGTTTTCTTCGGCTTTCGTTTTTATAATAATTTTTTACTATTGTTTATTTTTCCAGCTTATCTCTTATCTAGCCACGGGGGGTGCCCTGGGCCATTCGGATGAAAGAAAACCATTGGGCATTTGCATATATATATATATATATATATATATATATATATATATATATATATACATATATATATATATATATATATATACATATATATATATACATATATATATATATATATACATATATATATATATATACATATATATATATATATACATATATATATATATATACATACATACGACCCCCGTTGAAATTATACAAAGGCGCTTGAAAAGGCAGCAAACTCCCCTTGAAGCTATTCCATACATCATTTGGTGCTGAAAATGTCTTTGGGCAAAAGAATAAAACACTGTATACTATATACTACTATTACGACTGTAATACTTATGACATACAGTGTATATTTATTTATATATATATATATGTATGTATATACTGTATATATACTGTATAAATACAGTATATAAATAAATATTTATTTATATACTGTATATATACAGTATAACTTTTGGTTGCTAAAGCGCGTCCTTCCTCCCATCGGGGCGCCAAGCAGCGGAGACCCACGCTGCGTGTCCTTAAGCCGTCAGAGAAATTCGAGAGAGAAACACTGACAGAGGACATTCCCCCACCCCCCCCCCCCCCCGGTGAGGCTCAGAGAGAAGATTAATGTTTTCTTCTTTCGTCTACAATCGCTCTATTACGGAATTCCGTCCGGATGAGACGATTTGACCATTTGAAGATCAAAGGTACGACGGATGAGTCAGCGTGGAATGAGATTCTGAGCGTACGGAGGGAACGTACTCTGCCGGGAAACTGAAGCTCTGCCCCCCGAACTGAAGACAATTCATCTCCGGCCCTTACATAACTGCCACTTATGTCGCAGTATGGAGGAGGGGAACGGAGGGGAGTGTGAGGGAGGGGGGGGGAGGTGGGGAGGTCGGGTTGTGGGGGTTGTAGTTCTGTTGTGTCAAGTGGACTACATTTTCTTCTTGCGAGGTCTCTGGGATGAAATCACGTAACCGCTGATTTTGAGGTGACGTGCCGCATTGCCATATAGTCATATGGACACATCGTGAAGGAGCAGGCATAGAGGTTAGGTTAGGGCTGTGGGGGGGGTTGTAGTTCTGTTGTGTAAAGTGGACTACATTTTTTTTTCTTGCAAGGTCTCTGGGATGAAATCACTTTGACGACATACATTGTAGTTTTATGGACACGCCGTTAGGGAGCATATAGGCATAGAGGTTAGGTTAGGCTTACGTTTTTGCCTCAAGGTTTCGAGCTACAGGTTAGGCTGCAGACGTAAGGGGGAATCGAACCCCAGAAGCTTTTCGGGACTGGGGAGAGAGTGAGTCAGATGTGAGTCAGTTTGCAGGCGTCCTGCTCGTCCTTCCTGCTGTGAACAGCGGACAATGTGCGTGCGGGGGGGGGGGGGGGGGGGGTTATATATTTATATATATAAATATATATTTCCCGTTGAGTCACTTAGCGGTTGCTTTGATCCCACAAATGATGCCGAGCAGCAATCAGAGCAGACGATCGGAGTTGGGGAAAAGCTTCTAAATATGTCCTAGTTAAGAAACGAAAGAAAATGTACGGAAAGCAGCTTGTGCTTACAGCGCCGATGGCTGACTTAACTCTCTCCACCCATCCCCTTGGTCTCTGTATACGCGGCTAGCGGGCGCAGTCAGCAACGCTAAGCACTCGGGGATGAATTGACGCAAGTACACACACACACACACACACACACACACACCGCACCACCACCACACCCCACCCCTTTCCTCCTACAGACACACACGCACACACACACACAGAGACACACACACACACACACACACATACACACAGACACATAGAGACATGCACAGACACATACACGCACAGAAACACACAGACACATAGCAGACACACACAGACACACACACACACACACACACACACACACACACACACACACACACACACACACACACACACACTATGGATAATCAATACATCTCTTACAGACTGTTTTTTTTTAACATGTGTAGCTTGTTCTATATGGGAAATAATGAATTAAATCAGGCAAAAACAATGGCAGGCCAGCCTGGACCCGACGAGGCGCTTCTGGTTGGTTCCTGGGTCGCCTCCTCATTAGGTTCCTTTGTGTGTCGGCCCTGAGTGGCTGCCGATGATTATGCAAATGAACCGCCAGAGAGCAGCATGGGTAATTATCACAGACGAGAACGGGAACAAAAAAATCATCTCGAGTGACGAAAAAAGGGGACGGAGCAAGGAACCCGGAGAGAGGGGGGTGGGGTGAACTCAGGCGTGTGTGTGTGTGTGTGTGTGTGTGTGTGTGTGTGTGTGTGTGTGTGTGTGTGTGTGTGTGTGTGTGTGTGTGTGTGTGTGTGTGTGTGTGTGTGTGTGTGTGTGTGTGTGTGTGTGTGTGTGTGTGGGTTTGTGCTGCAATGGATATGAAGGTGTGTGTGTTTGTGTGTGTGTGTTTTCTTGTGTGCCAATATATATGAAGGTGTGTGTGTTTGTGTGTGTGTGTGTGTGTTGGCTTGTGTGGCAATGTATATGAAGGTGTGTGTGTGTGTGTGTGTGTGTGCGTGCGTGTGATTGTTTGTGTGGCAAAAGATACCATTGTGTGTGTGTTTATTTGTGTGGCAATGTATGCAAAGGTGTGTGTGTGTGTGTGTGTGTGTGTGTGTTTGGCACTTGGGGGTGTCACGATCATATTGCCACCCCACAAAATCCCATTCTTGGCGGCGGACACGCCGGTGCGACCACAGCAGGGTTTCTGCTTATCCTCCAAAGAAATTAGCCCGTTTCCCCGTGGCTGGTCCAATTGTTGCCAAGTGGACAATGGAGAATTCCAATTGGCCCTTGCAATTGTTGCAGAAATAATGGTTTATTTTGGTTCTGCATAAGAAGGGTAAACCGTGGAATATTAATCAGTGTTGTTTTAATGGCTTGGTAAGATATGAAGTAGCGCTTTATTTTTTTTGTCCAGTTATTTTTCCTTTTTGCAACCGCTCAGAATTCTCCAGGGCGTGCAAATTGCGGTCCAAGAGTGCACTGTGCACTGTGGTGACACCTGCACCTGCAGAGAGCATCACAATACACTTAATAACCATGGAGGGGAGTGGGAGCGTTAGCGGTGTTGTTTTTCCGTCTCTGGTCTCTAGTCTTCCTGGAGGCAGCTCCACCGCTCGCAGCGATCGCCATTACCGACGAGTCATTAGTCATCATCACATCGGAATAAATGGGGCATTTTGATTGGGCACTAAGAATCTGGCCTGGTCCCGCCTAAAGGACCACGCTGACGGCTCTGCCACTTACAGACTGATGAACCGACCGGGGCAGACTGGACCAGAGACAGTTGGAGAGTGAGTGAGAGAGAGAGAGAGAGAGAGAGAGAGAGAGAGAGAGAGAGAGAGAGAGGAGAGAGAGAGAGAGAGAGAGAGAGAGAGAGAGAGAGAGAGGAGAGAGAGAGAGAGAGAGAGAGAGAGAGAGAGAGAGAGAGAGAGAGAGTTAGAAAGTAATAGAGAGTTAGAACCCATATACAGAGATGAAGTTAGAGAGAGAGAGAGTAAGAAAGCAATAGAGAGAGAGAGAGAGTTAGAACCCAAGACAGAGGGTTAGGAAGCATTTGAGAGCAATAGAGCAAAAGACATAGCCAGAAGTAAGCAAGAGTTAGAAAGTAATAGAGAGAGTTCAAAAGCAATAGAGAGAGGAAGTTCAAAAGCAATAGAGAGAAAGTTAGAAAGCAATAGAGAGAGAGAGAGAGAGTTAAAAACCAATAGAGAGTTAGAAAGCAATAGAGAGTGAGTTAGGAAGCAATTAAGAGAGTGTGTTAGTTACAAATAGAGAGTGAGTTAGAAAGCAATAGAGTTAGAAGGCAATATATGGAGAGAGAGAGAGAGAGAGAGAGAGAGAGAGAGAGAGAGAGAGAGAGAGAGAGAGAGGAGAGAGAGAGAGAGAGAGAGAGAGAGAGAGAGAGAGAGAGAGAGAGAGAGAGAGAGAGAGAGAGAGAGAGGGCAGTAGAACGAGAGAGAGAGAGAGAGAGAGAGAGAGGGAGAGTTTGAAAGCAATAGGCTGATATAAGTGGTGGGCTCCATGGTACACTCTTTTTTTGTTTGTTGGTTTTTATAGATACTGACAAGGCACAATTTACCCCACACACCACCTCCATGATGTGATAGTGGTAGTGTCACGCACGCGTTAGGACCATAGAAGGCATACTGCAGAGTTAAAAAGACAAAACAATCCAACATAAAAGCCGGCCCTCATTTTGAGGCCTGGTACATGAGGCCCTTCTCTTCTTAAGGGGGTCATCCGTCAAGCGGGTGTCTCGGGGGAGGGGGGGAGGAGGGGGGAGAGGGGGGAGAGGGGGGGGGGGGGATATTAAGGAACACATGTGGCGACATAAACCGCAGTTTGCTGAAAGTGGCTTTTTTTTCCCTTTTTATTCTCCCACCGGCGTTGGCTCTTTCCTTTCTTTTGCTCTCTCCGGAGAACAATGGCAGTTTGTTTGTTCCTCCCCTGGACCAAAAGGATGACAAATAATGGAGAAAGAGCCGCGACAATTGGGTACATCCGCAGCGCACTTATTATTACACGACACAACACGTGTATCATATCTCTGAGAAAACTGACCGGGAGACAACGACAAGCCTTTATTAGCAAAGTCGGGGGAAGAGCTTTTTCCAAGAGTCTTGGCAGTGTTTCATTCCGGTGGCTGTCCGTGGTCAGCCCCCCGACAGACAGCCAATCTGTCGGGGGGTGAGGACTCAACGCGTCCGTGTCCGTGTCGTCCGTGGTGGAAGACGGGGGGACATGTGACATCTTGTTCCTCCCTGTTCTCAACGTGATTAAGGGAGGTTAATGTTAATGTGAGCAGTTAATGTAATAATCCCCCCGTACAATGCCCAGCATTGTGTGTTCCAATCAATGCCAATAAAACATCTCGTGCTGGCCGCCTCTCTCTCTCTCTCTCTCTCTCTCTCTCTCTCTCTCTCTCTCTCTCTCTCTCTCTCTCGCTCTCTCTCTCTCTCTCTCTCTCTCTATTTCTCGTGTGCGGGACCCTGCCAAAAAAAACACCCGAGCTCATCAAGACTTTATTCCCCTCACCTCACCGCGACTTCACTACAGTCTCTCTCTCTCTCTCTCTCTCTCTCTCTCTCTCTCTCTCTCTCTCTCTCTCTCTCTCTCTCTCTCTCTCGTTTGAAAGCATTCACTGCCAAATGACAGCGAGACAGACAGACAGACAGACAGACAGACAGACAGACAGACAGACAGAGAGACAGACAGACAGACAGACAGACAGAAAGACAGAGAGAGAGACAGAGAGACAGAAAGACAGAGAGAGATCCAACCCAATGGCTCCAAACGTACCTTTTTCCAAAGTTGCTGCTGCTAGCATTGTATTTCAATGCTTAATCCCATTATTTACCTCACCTCACCGTCATTACGCTCTCTCTCTCTCTCTCTCTCTCTCTCTCTCTCTCTCTCTCTCTCTCTCTCTCTCTCTCTCTCTCTCTCTCTCTCTCTCTCTCTCTCTCTCTCTCTCTCTCTCTCTCTCTCGTTTGGGAGAGTCCGCTGCCAAACGAGAGACAGACAGACAGAGAGACAGCCCAATGGCTCCAACCGTACCTTTTCCAAAGTTGCTGCTGCTAGCATTCTATTTCAATGCTTAATCCCAAAATGCTACACGGTGCAGCATTAGCACTTAGCGCTTTCATCCCACTTACACCTTTTTCTATTTCTTAGTAACCAATGTCCCTCCAGGGAAACTCGACGACGGAACTAAAGTAAATATATAAATATATATAAATGGCCTCTGTTTTTTTTAGTTCAAATAACTTTACATTTATCAGAAATGCAGACAAGACATTGTTGAGGTGGCAAATTAGTGTAGGAGACGACGCTGCCACCAGCCATTAAAATGGCTTCTTGAGGGCTCCTGAAGACAAGGACACAGGGTGATGAGGAATCCGGTGTATTGTAATAGTTTGAATCGTGGTGAACAGAGCAGATGGAACATGCTAGTGCTCTCTCTCCTCTTAGTGTGTGTGTGGTGGAGGCTGCTTTAGCCTGTGGGCCTTGATTAACAATGACCCACAGGTGTGCAGCCAATCAGTCCAATTCAGGCCAGATGAGGCTGCTTAAACCAGCCACCAACCACACACACACACTCCACAATGAGTATTATAGCTGTAAACAGCAGATCATAGGTCCTACATAGATGCCCATTTACAGCGACCATCACTCTCTGTGTTCCAATGGTACATTGTGTTTGTTTATCCGGGGGTTCATCGTGCTAAAATTCTAATTGATCATTAGGACACACGACATGTGCAATTATGTGAAGAGAGAAGAGGAAGATGAGTGGAGCAAAGTGTCATACAATAAGCACAGATGAATCAAAGTAGAAGGTGTTTGGATCAATTTCATGCTGGACAAGTGCTTGATGACATCTGTCAAGCAACCGTCAAGGAAACGCGATGGTCTGGGGGTGCTTTGTTGCTGGTGGGCGGCAGAAGAGCTCAGTCATTGGGGACTTGGGGGCTTGGGAACCTGAAGGTTGCCGGTTCAAGTCCCCCCGAAACAGCTGGGCACTGCCGAGGTGTCCTTGAGCAAGGCCCCTCATACCACCTACACTGCTCCAACGGGGCAGTATATACAATAGCTGCCCACTGCTCCTAATACTATGATGGGTTAAATGAAGAGAAACACATTTCACTGTGTGTGACCAAAAAAATAAGTTTTCTTTATTTTCTCTTCGGTAACGCTAAGGAGATTTGTACAGGGTAAAACAAGGGACCTCCAATAAGGAAGGCTATCGCTCCATCCTGCCAGGCCCTGTGGACGGCACTTAATTGGAACCGAACATCCTCCTCCTCCTCCTCCTACGACAGTGACCCAAAAGCACAGGTCCCAATCTATGCAATGAACTATTTAGGGAAGAAGCTGGGGAGCCGGTATTCTGTCTATAACGAACCGCCATCATCACCTCAACCCTGTGGAGCTGCTCTGGTAGCAGCTTGACCGTATGGTCCTGTATGTAAGAAGTGCCCATCCAGCCAATCAGACACATTGGCCTCGAATGCTTAGTATAAAAAGGGCTGTAATTGCTGCAAATTGCTGCAAATTGCAAAGTTTCAGGGGGATCCTTTGACGGAACGTTCTTAGACATTTGAAGAACTTGAACTTGAGTTGTTAGCAAAAGTAAAAGTCATTATTTCTAACCTTTTCCGAAGTCTTGAGTAGATTTTATATAACTCGTTTGATGAATCAAACTGTGGTTTTCCTGGAAAACATGACATTTTCTGGGTGTCTCAAAGTAGTGTATATATATATATATATATATATGTATATATATATATATACACTCCCATTTATATATATGTATGTATATATAATATATATATGTATATATATATATACACTCCCATTTATATATATGTATGTATATATAATATATATATGTATATATATTTATACACTCCCATTTATATATATGTATGTATATATAATATATATATGTATATATATATATACACTCCCATTTATATATATATGTATGTATATATAATATATATATGTATATATATTTATATATATAATATATAAATAATAAAAGACGGGTGTCTTTTATTATTTCCAGCTCTTTTTCTCTGCTCTACTAGTCTCTCTGCTGAATGTGATGCTGGAGAGGTCTGACCCCCCAACCTGCTGCTCAAAGTCAGCCGCTTTGGGGGAAAATGACCCAACAGTAAATGGTAATATGGGGTTGAGGAGTCTCTTGACTAGGCGGGGGGGCAGGCAGGGGAGGGGGGTGTCAGAGAGAGAGAGAGGGAGAGAGAGAGAGAGAGGGAGAGAGAGAGGGAGAGAGAGAGAGAGAGAGAGGCAGGGCAAGGAAAAGAGCGCTGGACACGGTAGCAGGCGCTAAAAACGTGAAGAGCAAGAAGTGTCCTGCTGCTTTCACAGCAGGTGGTGCCTGTGGGCCCCTTTGGTGGAAACACATCATTATGGCGCCATTTCCGCCACCATCGCCCTCATGCAAGAGGAGGATGAGAGTGGAGCAGGAGGAGGAGGAGGAAGGGAGGGAAGAAGGAGCTATTATTTGGTCTATAACTGGCTGCTTGTGCCCGGGCCCCGCTCAGTAGGGAACCTTTTTGCACAGTGACGATAAAATCAAGGGTTGCTATCGTTTCTTGTTTCCCCTTTCCACCCCCCCCCCCCATTCTCTCTCTCTCCCTCCCCATCTCTCTCTCTCTCTCTCTCTCTCTCTCTCTCTCTCTCTCTCTCTCTCTCTCTCTCTCTCTCTCTCTCTCTCTCTCTGTCTTCTCGTTCTATATCTATACAGTATGTCCTTCTCGTCTGTCTCTCCGCCCATTTCTTTGTCGTGTGCCCAGTTTATATATATATATATATATATATATATATATATATATAGTTTGCCGTTTAAATCCCATCTAAATAAATTTATTATTATTATTATCATTATTATGATCCTTTTCTCTCTCTTTCACACATCACACTGGCGCTCGAGCGTAAAAAAACTAAAAACCAAAAACCCACAAATAGCCTCCATCAATATATTGGATCGCTAAGGACCTAAACACATGTAGCGAGGACGTGACGATTGTGTGTGTGTGTACAGTGTGTGTGTGTGTGTGTGTGTGTCTGTGTGTGTGTGTGTGTGTGTGTGTGTGTGTGTCTGTGTGTGTGTGTGTGTGTGTGTGTCCTCGCCAAAAGGACAAAAGAAAAGCATTTACAGACGGATCATTGACCGGTAGCCCTGTTCCATTTACCGCACCATTGGACGAATCAATGTGACGTTTAGGTAATGAGGAGAGGCCTGCGCTAATGGCCGCCCTTCCTCCCGGCTGAGCACACGCACGCACAAACGCACGCACAAACTCACGCACACACGCACGCGCCGCCGACAATATTCCGTTAACACTGATTATCGCCCGTTATAATCACAAATTGTTATCAATTAGTAACTTTTTTCTTCTTTTTTTTTTACCGGTGATTATGGCAATCGATGTCGGAAAAAGGTTAAGTGCTTTTTCTTTTTGGCAATCGGCCGGCCGCCAAGACTGGCGCGACTTTGCGGTGGCTAATCGTATGTTAGACGGTTTTTTTGCGGCGGTTTCGATCCATCACAAATGACTGCGGGGGGGGGGGGGGGGGGTAGCTCCTTTTCAAGGAGTACGTTTAGTGTTTACGTTAGCCTACACTCGATGGGAAGGAAAGAAACACTCAAACTAGGGGGGGTGACCTTGAATGTTCAACGATTCAAATCTTCCACAGAAAGACGTCGTCTTTAATAGTCGAAGAATCGTGGCGTGGGGAGGGGGGATTAGAAATTGTGCGTGTAACAGTGGGACGTTCCATTGGGAGCATGTGGGGGGGGGACTGCTTGGCTTCGAGAAAGGAAGTGCCTAGCAGTTATATCAATCTTTTTGTTGTGGGGGTTTGGGCAGATGGTCTTCTGTGTGCAATGCA
>CM051022.1:9169309-9229309 GCA_027704905.1 Muraenolepis orangiensis | reverse complement strand
ACTCTAACCTGTCTTCGTTCTACATAACTCTAACCTGTCTTCGTTCTACATAACTCTAACCTGTCTCTCTACGTCTCGTTCTACGTAACTCTAACCTGTCCTCGTTCTACGTAACTCTAACCTGTCCTCGTTCTACATAACTCTAACCTGTCTTCGTTCTACATAACTCTAACCTGTCTTCGTTCTACATAACTCTAACCTGTCTTCGTTCTACGTAACTCTAACCTGTCTTCGTTCTACATAACTCTAACCTGTCCTCGTTCGACATGACTCTAACCTGTCTTTGTTCTACGTAACCCTAACCTGTCCTCGTTCTACGTAACTCTAACCTGTCTTCGTTCTACATAACTCTAACCTCTCTTCGTTCTACATAACTCTAACCTGTCTTCGTTCTACATAACTCTAACCTGTCCTCGTTCTACATAACTCTAACCTGTCCTCGTTCTACATAACTCTAAACTGTCTTCGTTCTACGTAACTCTAACCTGTCTTCGTTCTACGTAACTCTAACCTGTCTTCGTTCTACGTAACTCTAACCTGTCCTCGTTCTACGTAACTCTAACCTGTCTTCGTTCTACATAACTCTAACCTCTCTTCGTTCTACATAACTCTAACCTGTCCTCGTTCTACGTAACTCTAACCTGTCTTCGTTCTACATAACTCTAACCTGTCCTCGTTCTACGTAACTCTAACCTGTCTTCGTTCTACATAACTCTAACCTGTCCTTGTTCTACATAACTCTAACCTGTCCTCGTTCTACATAACTCTAACCTGTCCTCGTTCTACGTAACTCTACCCTAAATCTGATTCCTCATCCGCCCTGTGTCTTCGGGAGGGAGGAGCCCTCAAGTAGCCTATTGCTAGGACTATGCTACTACTAAGGCTGGCGGTACGGTAGCTAAGTTCTAAGTTCTGTTCCACTACGTTGTAGCGCAACACTGTGTTGCTGTGCTGTGCACTCGGTTGACTTCTAGTTCTAGCTTGTGTCCAATTTGGCTCGCACTTTGTTGAGACGTACTATCTCTCGCGCTAATAAAACACCAAAATGTAATAGTCCACTAACCTCGCCTTTTTCTGATTCCTTCTCTGCGCGTCTCACTAAACTATTTTTTAGAAACGTTCATTATTTGCAGAGACTCTTTTTGTTCGGATGCTTTTTCTTCTCTTCAGCCGCACTTATGGATAAAAGTGTCTGATAAAATGTTATCTAAAAAAATTACAAAAAACTAAAAAGTGTCCGCTAAATCTAAATCTGGAGGATTGAATCCTCTTTATTGGTCACACACATGTACACACACAGCGAAATGTGTTCCTCTGCATCCGTCTCTGCAGCTAGTGTATATACAGCTGCCCGGGGAGCAGTGTCTGGTGCCTTGCTCAAGGGCACCTCACCGGCAGTGCCCAGGAGGCTAACTGGCACCTTCTTGTTCCAAAGTACCAGTTCAATCACTCCGTACTTGGTCCCTTTCTATGTATATGTATATATGCATCTATGTATGTATGTATGTATGTATGTATGTATGTATGTATGTATGTACATATATATACAGTATATATACATAGATATCAACACTACCGGTTGATACTTGTATACTTACCTGTATGGGTATATATATACTATATATATACTATATATACTATATATACCTATAATTCTGCACATATCTCATACATACTCTATCTCCATATCTATTTTATACGTGTTTTTATACCTAGTAGACTGTTTTTACCACTGTACATATATACATACATAATATGTATGTACATATATCACCATGCACTTCAATGCAACATTTGCACTCTGGTTAGATGCCGAATAATTTTCGCTGTACTGTACTTGTGCTCTGCAATGACAATAAATTGAATCCAATCTAATCCAATCTAATATATATATATATATATAAATAAATAAATATATATTTATATATACGTTATCTTCCATTGCAGGGGGTCTGACACCCTGTCTTTGTAGGCCGGGGGGGGGGGGGTCGCCCTAAGGCCTCTTGTTCCTGACAGCGACAGCTTAATTCATGAACCACGTCCGGGGGCCTCTGCTCCTTGACCTTGTGAATGGAGATTAATGAAAAGCTTTAGCCGCGACGAAGGCTATCAGGAACTGGGCTCCCGCCACTAATAGAGCTGGAGATTTTTTACATACCCAATTATGTCGTTTGCATTCCGGGCCGTAAGCACAGATCTGTCAAAAGGGGGGTGGGGGTGGGGGGGGGGGGGGGAACCCAGCCGAGCGAGAACTGTATGTTTGCACGCTCCTTGCTTGCTTGCTGGCTAAAATTAGGGCCGTTCTTTCGGAAGGGGACACTTTTTCTTTCTTTTTTTTTATCCGTATCTCTCAGGACCCAATTAGGAGACTAGGTGAGTTAGCGGCATGGTGTTGTCAATCACTAATCACCTGTGCTCTCTATCGAGGAAGAAGAGGTCCCCAGTGGGAGAGAGTCGGGCGATCGAAACACACCTGGAACCTGTACGACAGTGGTGGTGGTGGAGGTATTTCGTGAGGAGTGTTATGCTTCAACGGTTTTCGTAATTTTTTTTACGAAAACCCGAGATCTAATAATAATAATTCTACCTTTATTTATATGCCACTTATCAAACATATATAGCACAAAGTGCTTTACAACAAAGCAATAAATTCAATAAATCAAAACTAAAGGCATAATATACATTTTCGATTAAAAAGAAATAAATACAAATATATACACAATCGCCTACGATAAGCAGATCAACAACAACAACAACAACCCTAACAAGAAACAATTTTGCAATTAAAGTCCCGTTAGTTTTTGTTACTTTTTCGAGCTCACGTGCCGGTCGGACGTCTAAACGTTAAAAAGCGGCAGCTGGTTTCAGCGCAGGAGTCGAGAGAGACTCGTGACTCGCCTGTCGGGTGTTGAGTAAGAGTCCTCCTGGGGCTGATTCTGCATCAAAATGCACACAAGAGCACAAGAGGCTTCCGGGGCTTTCAGAGTTTCAGGAACTTGGTACATTAGGAGTATCATTGTGAGCCATTAGCGCACTTGAGTGCAAATTGTACGCCGTACCAGGCTCTTTCAAGGACCGTTGTTTGCCGCGCCACGCACAAGGTAGTTACGTGATTATATATTTATTATTGGTTTGTTTGATAATTGTGATGGAGCAGATAGAGTTCCATCTGTGTGGAGACTGCAGGTCTCTGTGTTAGCCCCGTGAGACCTATCCCCCATCTCGCAAGCTCACAGTTCTGTTTCCCCTCTGCAGATCGGTCTGGCCTCGATTCCCATTGAAAGCCTTTTCCTTAAAATATGTTTAAATGATAGCACCAATCAGCGCTCGGGGGTGGGGGGGGGGGGAGTTTCAGTTCATAATGAACAAGGGAGTACCACCGTCTGCCGAATTAATAAAACAATGGCGGTAGCAGAGGAAAGTTTAGCAATCTACGTAGCAATAACAACAGTTTATATACGAAATAGACTGAACGTGAAAAGACAAACATAAATCGGCACGGAAGTCTTTTCTCACTATTATCTTACTATTAGGTTTTCGGCTAACTTTTAACTGATGACTCGGATTTTTGAGCAATGTAAGGCTGTGCCCATATTTGGAAATCAATTTCTGCCAACCCAAAGGGCCAGACCGATGGTCATCCCCCGAAACGCCAAATTCAACATTAGGATGGTCTCATTAGTCTAAGTCTCGTGGGAGGGATTTAGCCTCGTTACCTTGATGAAAGTAATGTTTATGAGAGAGAGAGAGAGAGAGAGAGAGAGAGAGAGAGAGAGAGAGAGAGAGAGAGAGAGAGAGAGAGAGAGAGAGAGAGAGAGAGAGAGAGAGAGAGAGAGAGAGAGAGAGAGGTGTAGAGGTAGAGAGAGATATTGGAATCGATAGTGATGTCATTGGATGCTGTTCTTTTAAATGCTTCCCAAATGGTAAAAAGCATTGATGTCATTTTTTTTTCTCCAGACAAGATAAGGCAATTTGGTGGCAAAGACGTTGATAGTGATTCCTACCCCTTCTTAACGGCGTATCAGGGACCGTAATGTCTCACGCGCTCCGGGAACCTTTAGCCTACGTCTATGAGCTGTCTCTATTTGTATCACGCATCACGGCAGGATGGATTGTTCAGGCGTTCGCCCTGGAATGACGCATAAGGAGCACTCTATCCGTATACAAAAAATGGGTCCGATGACAGATTTATGGATCCGACATCGTCTTTGTCAGGCGCTGGATCTCAGATGGATAACATATATATATATTTTTTTATATATAATATCCACTTCCGCTCCAAATTCCCTTTTTTGAGTCACTAAACGGCAATTTTGAATGCACCCTCTTATTTTGGAATGGTTTCCATTCCATTTTTTTTTCGGGCTATTCAAACGATACAAAAAAGTCATATTTTTATCCAGTGGTCTAATAGCAATGGGGGGGGGGGGGGGAGGGGGTGGACAAATGAAAAAAGCTAAATGCTACATTGCTAATCCCAACTGTCATTTCCTTGCCTCGTAACCTTAATGGGCCGTGAACTATTTTGGGTCAAAAAGGCACAAAAGAAAAAGAAAGGCGCGTATTCGAGAGCGACGACTACCTCTTTATCTGTTTGCCGGCAGAACAGCACAGCCGCAGTCGTCCAGGGGCCCTATTACCGCTAACTATCCCGTGGCATTTCGAAATTTGTGTTTTGTGATTAGCCTAATGGAAAATGTTCTTAGATTAAGAGGCGAGAGAGAGAGAGATGCATGGTTCCATTAAACTCTTTCCGTGACGCAACCATTAAGGAATTTTGCTCTGCGTTGGCGCCCCAGAAAGTTGTCGCTGTTAATGGAACCGTAGCGGTGTGCAGCTAGCGTGGCCATTATGCTACGCTGGGCGGCTCCGCAGTGACCGAAAGACGATCAACATCAACGCCTTTGACGAAATGCTCGACGAAATACCCCGTTGTAGCAGACAACGCTGCCATTAAAACTGGCTACTTGAGGGCTCCTCCTGAAGACAAGGACACAAGGGTGATGAGGAATCCGGTTTATTGTAAGAGTTTGACTAATGGTGAACATTGCAGATGGTGCATGCTAGAGCTCTCTTCTCCTCTTAGTGTGTGTGTGTGTGGTGGAGGCTGCTTTAACCTGTGAGCCTTGATTAACAATGACCCACAGGTGTGCAGCCTCACCAGCCACCAACCACACACACACTCCACACCCGTCTTTCCTTTCTTTTCTTTTTCTGATCAACGCACACTCGCTCACATGGCGAGGGATACGTTCTGACTGGTGTGTCAAACCTGACAAAGGTTATCGGAGAGCACTCGGGAACAAACAGTACAACCCTTATTCACAAGATACCGTTGGAGGAGGAGGAGGAGGGAGGAGGAGGAGGAGGAGGAGGTAGGAAGAGGGAGGAACGAACGAGCCACGACTGACTCTCCTCAAGAGGAGGAGTGCCAGAGCAGCTTGTCAGCTTGAGTAAGACATGTGCGTGTTTCATTATTGCAGATGTCTGGGGTCTGGATAGCGGGTCGAGTGGGGAACCAACTCATCTTCTTCCTCCTCCTCCTCCTCCTCCTCCTCCTCCTCCTCCTCCTCCTCCTCCTCACTAAAACGTTCTCATCTGCTCAGAGGAGACCTCAAGGAGACCCCCGAGAAGAACGCGCGGGGGGGGGGGGGGGGGACTAATGTCAAGGTAGATCATCAGAAACGTGGCTCATTTGCCCGCCCGCCTGCAGAGGAGGAGGAGGAGGTGGTGGAGGGGCAGTAGCAGGAGTATAAGGAGGAAGAGGAGAAGGAGAAAGAGAAAGAGGAGGAGGAAGAGGAGTAGGAGGAAGAGGAGGATGAGGAAGAGTAACAGGAGGGAAAGGAGGAGGTAAGAGGTAGAGCTGGAGGATGAGGAGCCGTGATGCAGTGGTCAGACCACCATCTTTCACGCATCACCGTCCGCTCCCTCCCCGCGCATCGGGGCCTGTCCCTCTGGACAGGCCCCTCTTAAAGTGTGGCGTCTCCGATGTCAACCTTGTCCATGGCTGACGGGGGTCTCTAGATGCCACACCTCCCCCCTCCCCCTGGGACCTAATGGCTCCATCTGCTCCATCACCAACTCACTCACCGGCAGTGTCACCACCCACCCCAGCCCCCCCCCCTTCCCACCACCCATCTGGACGCCTCCGTCCGTCCACATGAGGTTTTTTTTGGTTCCCACACGCATCGACTCACGCATCGACTCCCCCCCCCCCCCCCCCACCACCACCACCACCACCCAAGACACTGTTTATTACACCGTCCATCAATCTTCCCTCAGTCTCCCTGTCTCTCTCCCCTGTACCCACCCACCCACTGAACCGTCAACACCACCTCCCTTTATTTAGCGTCTCCCCCCCCCCCCCCCCTCGAGACACCTCCTTTATCACCACCTATCCATCCCCCCATCCCATCCTCATCCTCATCCTCCTCCCCCACCCCTAACCCCCACCACCACCCCCAAACCCCCAACTCTCTCACACCACCACCACCACCACCACCTACCTCCTACGTCCACCTTCGTCCATTCTCTGGAACGTCGTCCACCTCGCCTCTCGCTGTCTCCGCACTGCAACCCCACACACACACACCGTATATCACCAACCGCAAACTTATTTCCCAATGACACTGACACTCTGGAATTGGGTGGTCTTTTGAAGGTCCCGTACCCCCTCGAAACATTGAACCTCCGTCTGTGTGTACCCCCCCCCCCCTTTCTACCTCTCATCTGATGTAACACATGAAGACAAGACAGTGTTATTAACTATTTAAGGTCCTGTACCCCTCAAACATTGAACCTCCGTCTGTGTGTACCCCCCCCCCCTCTCTACCTCTCATCTGATGTAACACATGAAGACAAGACAGTGTTATTAACTATTTGGCTCTTTCTTCCGCCTCGTAGAAAGCCCTTTCATATTTCAAACAAGTAATTTGCACCTCATAGTCATACGAAGATTCTGTTCCTATTCTGTTCTTGCAACAACCAAATAAGTGACCAATTGTAGCGAGAGTAGGGGCGGCTGTGTGTTTATTTTAAAAGTGGTTTTATTTTAGACACAGATTTCTTTCTCGGCGTACCCCCGACAAACTGTGACGTACCCCACTTTGGGAAAAGCGGCTGTAGAAAGATGTTACCACAGGGTCCGCTTTTCAAAATCCATCACCTTCTTCTCTCAGCCGGCTGAGGATGACATGGTATTTATGTATTGTAGGAATAAACTCTAAAAACAAAAAAGAGTTCATTGTCGTCGTAAACCGCAAACACGTAGTTGTCAGCCATTTTTATTTTCTTGGGCAAAGTGACAGCATTCTTTCTCTTGACTCGCGAAGCACCAAAAACCAACGACCCGAACGTTAAATTGACTTGAGACAAACTTAAATTTGGAGACGACCGCCGACTAGACCAATGGGAAGGAGGGCAAACCTAAAATAAAAACCACTAGCACTCACGCACACACTCACGCACACACACACACACACACACGCACACGCACACGCACACACACACACACACACACAAACAGTGGCAGGTGGCAGTAGCTCAGTCTGTTGGGACTTGGGGCTTGGGGAACCAGAGGGGTCGCCGGTTCAGGTCCCCGAAACGGACCAAATACCGAGTGATGCCTGGTACTTTGGAAAAAAAGGTGCCAGTTCACCCTCCTGGGCACTGCCGGTGAGGTGCCCTTGAGCAAGGCACCAGACCCCTACACTACCCCTACACTACTACTGCCCACTGCTCCTAATACTAGCATGGGTTAAATGCAGAGAAACACAGTGTGTGTGTGTGTACATGTTTGTGACCAATAAAGATTACGATTTTGAGTTTCAGATTAGACACATACATGCACACACACACACACGCATTCCGTCTGCATTCCAAACAAAACTCTGGGGGGGGTCCAAGCTACCAGGCTCCCTGGTAGGGAATATGGAGAGAGAGTATGAATAGCATTGAGTTTAGGATTATGAAATTGGTGCCAGCGCGGGATTCATCCCATCAGTAAACAATGCAGAGGTCATCGTGTTTTGGAGAAGTCCAATTAGCCAGTAATCAGTGCTTAATCGGACAAGCTGCTCACCATAGCGTCTTGCATTTTTGCAGCAGCAGTAAAGAGCTCTCTCTCTCCCTGTCTGTTGTGAAGAGCCTGGCCCCTCCACCCCCCCCCCCCCCCACACACACACACACACACACACACACACACACGCACTCATGCACTCACACACACATGCACGCACACACAAACACACACCCTGTGATCCTATATTATAGGAGTGGGAGGTGGAAGAAAAAGGGGTTAGCAAAGATGGAAGGATAATTAGCCATAAGCAATGCCATTCATTAGTATACCTTTGTGTGTGTTTGTGTGTGTGTGTGTATGTGCGTGTGTGTGCCTGCTTGTGTGTGTGTTCGTCTGTGTGTGTGTGTGTGTGTGTTTGCACGTGTGCGTGTGTGTTTGTTGGTGCCTGTGCATTTGCGTGTGTGTGTGTGTGTGTGTGTGTGCCTGTCCGTGTGTGCATGTGTGTGTGTGTGTGTGTGTGTGTGTGTGTGTGTATGCCCTTGCGTCCGTGTGTGCGTGCGCGTGCGTGCCTGCGTGCACATGGGTGTGTGTGTGTACATGATCATGTCCCAATACCCATAGAACACTGAGGTAACCCTTTAGACTTCACCCTGGATAGAAATAAACACAGAACACCCTGGTGTCTGTGGGTGTGTCTCCTCTCTTTAAAGCATACTAATAGGCCCCTGGGGGGGGATTGATGTCACCTTTCAAGGTGAGGCGATCATTATATGCCCCCTAATATACAAAGTCCTGTCAAAAACAGCACAGATGTAGGATATAAATGTGCCAGACACACAAGGCTTTGTAACTTTCGGCACACGTCACTTTGGGGTTTGGGTTGCGGGGCAAGGGGGGAAAGGCATTGCGCGCTTTACCAAATAAAAATGGATTATCCTCCCATTTAGCCTGTATGAATCATTACTTAGATCTCTCCATCGCTCTCTCTCTCTCTCTCTCTCTGATTCGCTGTCTCTCATTCTCTAATTTTGTCATTATCTCTCTCTCTCATTCTCTCTCATTCTGTCAATATCTCTATCCCCTTTCCCTCTCACTCATTAGTTTAGATCTCTCTCTCTCTCTCTCCTCTCTCTCCTCTCTCCTCTCTCTCTCTCCTCTCTCTCTCTCTCTCTCTCTCTCTCTCTCTCTCTCTCCCCGTCTCTATCTATCTCTGTCTGTCTGTCTGTCTGTCTCTCATTCTCTCTCAGTCTCTCTCAGTATTTCATTCTCTCTCTCTCTCTCTCTCTCTCTCTCTCTCTCTCTCTCTCTCTCTCTCTCTCTCTCTCTCTGTCTCTGTCTCTGTCTCTCTCTCTCTCTCTCCGTCTCTATCTCTCTCTGACAGTGCGGCCAACAGCCGAGTGTTAATCAAGTAACCCGGGGGGCCCGTTAAAGCCACCCCCGGTCTTCACAGCTATTACACGTTGACACTCGACTGGCGTCCCTCACGGCCTGTCGAACCGACCGGTGATGTAGGGCCTCATCAATCACCATTAACCCTCCCCCCGCCCACACACACACACACACACACACACACACACACACATAGACACACACACATATACCTGCTCCCTAAACTGTCCGTGGGCCTATAGGAAGGTCCAGATCCTAAGTGATTTGTGAGTTGAATTCCTTCTGCTTGGCCCTGTGATGGGCCTATAGTGTCTCCCCCCCCCCCCACACCACACACACACACACACCACCCCCCACAATGTACATAAATGGCAGGTTAATGAGCGACCTGCGACGAATGGCTTTTTTTTCCGGTGGTTGTGTGATTTGCGGACGCCTCAAGGTTATCGCAAATCCATTTTTCCTCCCACAAACCCCCCCCCCCCCCCCACTTCCCTCGCCGAATACATCGATCTGGCCTCTCTAACCGGTTTCGTGCTATTTCCAGTTTTTCCCTCGTTCGGACCTTTTCATTAGCCGCCATGGCTAATGGGTTCTGTTGTAGTTGTTTGTTGTTGTCGTTTTCGTTGTCTTCTTCTTCTTCTTCTTCTTCTTCTTCTTCTTCTTCTTCTTCTTCTTCTTCTTCTTCTTCTTCTTCTCCTTCTCCCCCTAGTCTTCCCAGCGAGGTGTGAGCGTGAACCAGGGTCGGCGGTCGATTTCCGCAGGCTATGTGAGGAGAGCTGTGTGAATTGATCGTGTGTCTTAATCGGCACTAACGGCTAATTAGCTGATCCGCACTCAGGGGTGTGGATCAGCGTTGGCTCTGCTGTCGTGTTAACTGTCTCTTATCCGGGGGGGGTGGGGGGGGGGGGATTGGTGGTGTTTATTCGTGCTTTTCAGTGATTTTCTTTCATTTTCGGCCTTCCCCAGCTTGGCTTATTTACCGAACGCGAGTTGGCGTGTGAAATGTGTTGAGCGGCGGCGACTTTTGAAGCGAAACCAACGAGCTGCTGACTATGTCGTTTTTTCTTCTTTCTTCTTCTCTCTTCTTCTTCTTCTTCTTCTTCTTCTTCTTCTTCTTCTTCTTCTTCTTCTTCTCTTCTTCTTCTTCTTCTCTTTCTTCTTCTTCTGTTTTGTCATGTTAGCGAAATACGTTGCTGAATGAAACGTTTTTGGTTTGTTCCCGGGTTGATTAAGGGCAGTGTGTGTGTGTGTGTGTGTGTGTGTGTGTGTGTGTGTGTGTGTGTGTGTGTGTGTGTGTGTGTGTGTGTGTGTGTGTGTGTGTGTGTGTGTGTGTGTGTGTGTGTGTGTGTGTGTGTGTGTGTGTGTGTGAAGCTAAATGTGTCACCAGCCCCGCCCGTATAGGCAAACAAAGTGTTATGTTGTGTTGTATGTCTTTTTTTTCCCCCTCTGCTCGTTAGCATGGCTTGTAATTAGCATCTAGTTAAGCTATTAGGAGGAATGCTACAGTGGAATTTGAAACCCAGTCAAGACTTGTTGTTTTTTTTGCAGAGAGAGGGGAGAAAAAAAATATAGAATCCTTATATCCCTCCTTAATTAAAACATGATTTATGCTCATAGTCCTCGCTGTGAAGTTTCCTTTGATGGTGCGTTTGTCAATTAAAACGGCGAGTCCAACGGGACGATAACAAAGGACTTATTACGAGCAGGTTAGACTCAAGGACAAAAAACATGAGTTCCACGAGTTCTCCAGCAAAGCGCTGCGAGCTGCAGTGTTCGTCGGGGGGGGGGGGGGGGCGACGACAACAAAAAAGGTGGAACTAACTAACTAACTTAATGCTTTTGGAAGAAATAATTATTTTCTTTTTTTGGTAAAGGAATCCCATGCCTTCGTTGGTCTTTTGTCCTGGCTTGTCGGCTCCTTTATGTCACGTACAAATAAACCGAGAGGTTTTATGTTTAGGTTTATTTATACCGACTGTCGTGTCCAAAAAATGGTTCTGGTTTTTCGTTCCTGCGGCGTGTGTGTGTGTGTGTGTGTGTGTGTGTGTGTGTGTGTGTGTGTGTTTCTGTGTGTGTGTGTGTGTGTGTGTGTCTCTGCAGCCTGTGTTTGCGGTGTGTGTATGTGTGTTCTGTGTGTGTGTGTGTGTGTGTGTTTGGTGTGTTGGTGTGTGTGTGTGTGTGTGTGTGTGTGTGTGTGTGTGTGTGTGTGTGTGTGTGTGTGTGTGTGTGTGTGTGTGTGTGTGTGTGTGTGTGTGTGTTCTCTGGAGCCCGGTGTGTGTGTGTGTGTGTGTGTGTGTGTGTGTGTGTGTGTGTGTGTGTGTGTGTGTGTGTGTGTGTGTGTGTGTGTGTGTGTGTGTGTGTGTGTGTGTGTGTGTGTGTGTGTGTGTGTGTGTGAGCCCTGTGTTTCCGGTGTGTGTCCCCCCCCCTGAAAATATGTCACGCTCCATTTAGTCCCGTCCCCTAGCAACACCAATACAGTACTTTCATTTTTTGTTGTTAAACCATTCAGATACCCTGAAAGCCTGAATAAAACAGAAAAGGCGGTATGAATATCTAACCAGAGAGAGGGAGAGCACTGCTTTTCAGAGACTTATCGGATAGAGAAAGGGAGCTCAGCTGGTTTTAAATGCCTTTCCTGATGAGATGGAGACAAAGATGGAGAATTCTGCCACCGTTCCCTCACCCTCACCCTCACCTTCCCTCCTCCTCCTCCTCATTGCGGATTCCATAATATTCCATTCCCCCCCCCCCCCCTTTGATGGAATAAATAGAAAGCCATGGACAGAACATCTGGAACACTGGTGGTGGTGGTGGTGGTGGTGGTGGTAATAAAATTCAGCTAGCTGCGGGTAAAAAAGGCGTCTTATCCCCCCCCTGATTGGGTAATCAGATAGCTGAGGCCTAATCGTTGTTATCTTAATAATATTGTGTCTTTTAGGAATAACGTAATGTACGTAAACATTGAAAACGGACACCTGGATCCCACATCTCTCTTGTGTTGTTGTTGTTGTCGTTGTTTGGTTAATATATTGTCAGGGAATAACAAAAAAATCAGCTAAAAACATCACACTATCACATTTCCCAAGCAGCTCCCACACTTGGCCTAGCAGTGGTTGTAAAAAAAGGTTCAACACCCCCCCCCCCCCTCGGTTGGACGGGATGGAAGAGAAGAAGTGTCATGGCGGTATGCAGTGAAGCAAACGAGGGAGGGAGGGAGGGGGGGGGTGGGGGCAATGTATATATATATATTTTTTTTTTTCCCCGCCGTAAAAAACAAAACAAAGAAGGACATTTCTTTTCCGCCCCCCCCCCCCCCCCTCCCCCCCGCCCGGGCGGGCCGGCGACGAGCCGAGCGGCGGGTTGACGATTGACAGTTCATTTAAGAGGCCATTAACTTTACATACACCACTTGCGAAGTTGAAGTACACACACACACACACACACACACACACACACACACCATATTGCGGTCGGTAGTAGTGTGCCAAACGCTCTGAACCGCCCCCTCCCCCGTCGACTGGGCTAAAAACCACCGCGGCGTAATAAATAGATGGTATTTAATCGAGAAAAGAAAGAATTGTGAAGCAGTCAGCAATTTCGCGACAAGAATCGGGCGGGGGGGGGGCGGGCGGGGGGGGGGCGGGGCGACCCCTGTAGTCGGCACTTAGGTCTGAGTCACGCTCCTTTAACCAGTCGGATAACTGACATTTTCTTTCTTCTTGACGCTAGTTGATTCTGTTTTACTCAGTATTACTAGTCTAATAACAGTTATTGTCAATCTTGTCACCAAAAAAACCCCCCATCAGTTCCATCGTGGTAAGAGCGAAGGCAGGATAGCTCAGTCTAGTCTAGTAGGGGGGGGACGGGGGACTTGGGGCTTGGGGAACCGGAAGGTCGCCGGTTCGAGTCCCGCGAAACGCCTGGGCACTGCCGAGGTGCCCTTGAGCAAGGAACCAGACCCCCTACACACTGCTCCCCTGGCAGCTGTATATAGAATAAGCTGCCTACTGCTCCCCTAATACTAGGATGGGTTACATGCCGAGAAACACACATTTCACTGTGTGTTTACGTGTATGTGTCCAATAAAGAGGATGTCACTCAATTGTCAAGTGTGCCCCGTTTACAAAGACCAACAAATGTCACTGTGTGTGAACATGAGTGTGACCCACAAAGTGGATTCAATCCTCTTTCAGATTTAGATTTGGATTCTGAAAGCAAAGCTACGCAAACCGGTGAGACGAAAAAGAGAAAGCAGAGGGCCAAAGAGAAGCAGGGTAAAGGAGACACAGTAAATGCACATCGAATCGATTGTGGCCCGGCTCCGGCTAAAAGAAAGAAAGAAAGAAAGGAGTCATAAAAAATAAATGAAAAATGAAAGTAGAAAAGACAAACTGGAACATATTCGTTGCTTGCGCTTCATTCCAACCTCTCTGATACGGTCCAGTCTCAATTCTCTCTAAAAAAAGAAAGTAAAATAATAAGCTTCTATAGGCCTACATGAAAGCAGACATACTACTGTCAATATCATTCGCAATCACATAGAATAATGGATGGTTCATCCATAAATAATTGTGTTTTACCGTTTGAATCAAATGGAAATGCATACAATCTTACCATCTAGCTACCAGGTGGCAGTCATTGATGCTAGCAGATAGCTGGATCTGGCATACTTTTTAATATCATTAACTTACTGTCTACCGAGCTGTGTCCTATTTGTGACTACTTAGTTATTTAGCAGACGCGTTCATCCCGATCGACTTACTTCAATTATACTTCTTTATTATTTATGTATTTATGTCATTAATGAGCAGCTAGGCGTCTTGCTCAAGGATGCCTAATGGTTCGACTGCCGAAATGGGGCTTTGGACCCTAAGCTAAGCTCCATGGCTAAGCTGAAAAGAACGTTCCACTGATGTTCTATATTTTAATGGTCAACAAGCTGCCAAGCAAAAGCCCACAAGTTAAAAAAACTGCATATGAATGTGTTCTGTGGATCAAAATACATCTATTTTCATTCTCTGAATGTCGTTTTTGAAAGTCCTCTGAAACGGCCATTCCAGAGGACTTGTGTGTTTCAAAATACTACAAACCCTTCCTCCCCTGCCAGCGAATTCCCCTGGCCAATCAGCTCGGAGTATGGCTCCCTGTTGTCTTCGTGTTGTTAGCCTGAAAAGCTACATGGCATTTTTACAATAACTGCTAGCAATGAATGCCTGTCTATGGATCAAATGAGGACTATCACTTTAGCCACTTGAGTCTTAGCCGAGAGAGTCCCGCCGGTCTCTAATTTTAAGGCATTTTGAGAAAGTGCTACAGCTATGTTTATAAATGCAATATTACCATTACTAAACCACTATATTAAGAGTGTACTTGTGCACTTTAGTATTGCATTCAATGAATGAAGTGGCAATGCTCGTATGCATGCAGCTCAGAGGGTTTTCAAATTGGTTCATGACAATGTTTATTTATGCAGTGTTGGCTACTTAACTACCATTTTCAGAGTTTATTCATGTAGAATTAGAAAGCGAAACCACAGCAGGCTCATAAAGATTGCGGTCGGGCATGAAGGGATCCGAGCTAACAATGTCAGCAAATGTGTTTTAAACACTTGATTTTTATTGAAACGACGCAAAAAATACAGAAACGCGTAATACTTTTTACGTCATATGTTGGGGACGGTGCTCGATAGCGGCAATGTGCGATGCCAGCCCATTTAGCCACTCGGTATCCTGTGTCCACAAATAGATCAAATACAAAACTCTGCAGTAGCCGAGCATCTGCCTCTCAGAACGCTCTCTTGGGGGGTATAAACAAGTAATATTAGTTACTTAGTAAATTAGTAAATTTACAATAAACTATATATATATATTATATATATATATATATATATATATATATATATAACCCGTCTGAAGTTTTAGTTTGGTGCCTGGTGTTTGTACATTTCGACAGATGGGACCCTGCGATGGACACTATGAGCTACTAAAACCGTGGCTGAGTGCGGGTGGACCAGGGGCGTGGTCTTGGTACAGAAGGTTACAGAAGGTAAACACAATAGCACTAACTCCCTGAGGAAACAAGCCAGAGAGTAACGTTTTAATGAGTAGCGTTAAAACCGTGTTCATCCAATACTATTATGCTAAATGTAAATGTAAAAATGTCTCGGTATACCTTGCCATACCTGTGCTTTTGGCTGAAATGACGTCACTGGGGTGGAACGTCCCTTTAATGCGTAATATAAAATAATAATAATAATGCAATTCATAACGTGTGTGTGTGTGTGTGTGTGTGGTGTGTGTGTGGCATCGACGCTTCATCAGCAGACGACCGGGGTAACCGCATCAGCCAATGAGAAGCGGTGCATGCATTATAGCGCGCGTTGGACCCGGGCGGGTACCACGTCGCGGCATGCATGTGTGCCTTCGCATTTGATTGATTGATTGATGTACTCGTAGTTGGCTTGGTTTTAAGATGGATCGGGGTCCCTAGCCCCCGCCCCCCCCCCCCCTTAACCCCCCCCCCCCCCAGCGGTGGTGGCTAACGGACAGTGTGCTGAGTCAGCGCGCCGGGTCGGCGAGGGGAACTGATTTAAACCACCGCCGAACCGGGGCTCAACTTTCATTAGCCGTTGTCGTTATTCCCCGGGCTGCTGTCTGACAGATGGCATTGTGGGATATCGGATTTCATGGCAGGTCATCTTTCATATCCAATTTCTCCTTTCCCGTTTGATGAGAAGTTCTCCCTCGCTCCGGTCAAATTCATTTTGCCGTTTGAATATTGATCGGACTTTGCTCTTTCTTCCCCCTTTCGCCGTCACCCCCCCCCCCCTCTCTCTCTCTCTCTCTCTCTCTCTCTCTCTCTCTCTCACACTCTTGTGTTCCTTCTCCCTAATACCCCTCCATCTTAACAGACAACAGACTTTACCTCTTTCTCTCTCTCTCTCTCTCTCTCTCTCTCTCTCTCTCCTCTCTCTCTCTCTCTCTCTCTCTCTCTCTCTCTCTCAAACCACCCCCATGTTGTAACACATAAAAGGCTGGACCTCTGTGTTGAACCCTTGTCTAATCTGTTTCTAGTGTGTGTGTATGCGTCAATGTTTTTCCCTCCTGATAACCGCATAACAGGGAATCATAACGTGATTTGCCGGGTTCTTTGAATGAAAGCACAGGTGTAAATGGCTTATCCGATGGTACAGTACAACACGAGCATAAGTCAAAGGAGAGGGGTTATAGGGTGAGGTCATGACGCTTATCGCTCTCGCTATCTCTCTTGGTCTCTCGTTTGGTCTCTCTCTCTCTCTCTCTCTCTGCTCTCTCTCTCTCTCTCTCTCTCTCTCTCTCTCTCTCTCTCTCTCTCTCTCTCTCTCTCTCTCTCTCTCTCTCTCTCTCTCTCCCTCTCTCCCTCTCTCTCATACCACTGGTCACGACTCCCATCTCTTGCTGTCTCCCTTGGTCTCTCTCTTAGTCTCTCTCTCTTTCTCTCTCTCTCTTTCTCCCCCCCTAATATCTTTGAAATTGCCCACCCCCAGCCAAGTCCTCGGGGGGGCTCACAAAATGTACCGTCTGACTACCCGGTGAGAGGAGGTCAAGAGGGGTCAGCCCCCACCCCCTCCTGTCCGGCTGACGGACGCCAGCCTGCCAGATTTAGCGCTCTTTTTCTTCTTTTCCCGTTTGCCGTCAATCCGCCAATTTTTGGAGACCAGGGTGGCGGATGACCCGAGGAAACTCTCTCCACCTGTTTGGAAGCACACTCTCACGCCACTGGAAGGAGAAAATATCCACCGCGACGGCCGAGTATTTTTGGGCGTAATGAGGCAATCGTGACCACCACCCACCATCACCACCCTCCCTCTCTCCCTCCCTCCCTCCCTCCTCCCTCCCTCCCTCCCTCCCTCCCTCCCTCCCTCCCTCCCAGCCGTTTTCATTGTGCGAGAGGCCTTAGCAGTGTCAATACAGACCGGCGCTGATGAAAGCCTTGAGGGCCAGCGTCTTCACCATAAGTACGTCTGGCGGGCTGAATGCGTCTTTATCATGTAAATATGATGAAGACGTGTCGCGGGGGGAAAATCTGTGGCCTTTGGTCGGAAAGACTTGGATTATATAAAACTCAAACTAATGGCTTATTTGCTAATGACCGAAGACTTGTGACTGTAGTGAATTGTTTTTGTTTTTTTACGGGTTTTGTTCGCGGGGTGCTCAAAGATTCATTTGCATACAATCTGTTGTAATGGAAACGTACGTACGGGCCACAAATGAAACCGATTTGTCTGGGGTGAAATGTATGATTTGCGAGGTAATCAAGCGTCAAAATAATGGAAATCTCCTTCCCCCGACCTGTTTTTCGCTTCCTTAGACTTTCCTCGCCCCTTGCGTCGGCTGCAGAGCTCGCTCGCCCGAGTTGACATAAATAATGCATATTTAAGGCAAATAAGCCATAATAATACACCATAAATAATCTAAACGGTAGGAGAAAAGCAAAAAAAAAAAGCATAAACAAATGGTTTAGCAAAAATAAACAACACAGCTCCATTTATCGTGAACAAACAAACCTCACGACCCCCCCCCCCCCCCCCACCTCCCACCCACCCCACCCAGAAGACACCGTCGGCGGAATACAAAAAAAAACCAGTGATCTTGGGGCCCCGTGCTTGTGAATACCTCTGAATCGACCGGCCTCCAGACACCGTCTCCAAGGGCCACCTAGTGGGTATGGTCGAAACGATCGGGTGGTGTGTGTGTGTGTGTGTGTGTGGAGGGGCCCCGAATGGCAGGAGTCAACTGTAAAATCCCCCCCGGTCAGTCTTAACAGTGTGTGAAACACAGGGGGGAGCCCTCTGTGGTCCTCTGTGGTCCACTGGCCCTGTTTGGATGGAGAGAGAGAGAGAGAGAGAGAGAGAGAGAGAGAGAGAGAGAGAGAGAGAGAGGAGAGAGAGATGAGAGAGAGAGAGAGAGAGAGAGAGAGAGAGAGAGAGAGAGAGAGAGAGAGAGAGAGAGAGAGAGAGAGAGAGAGAGAGAGAGAGAGAGAGAGAGAGAGAGCCTTTGCCACATGCCCTCACTTAATGCACCAATGGGGGCCCCCTCGATGTATTCCCGGGGACCCTATAGAGCGAAACACTGCAATGTGTGCGTGTGCATGCGTGTGTGATGTGCATGTGTGTGTGATGTGCATGTGTGTGTGATGTGCGTGTGTGTGTGATGTGCGTGTGTGTGTGTGTGTGCGTATGTGTGTGTGTGTGTGTGTGTGTGTTTTGATGTGTGTGTGGAGGCAACCAGCCAGAGAACCTTGTAGCGCCTGGGTTTGGCACGCTGCGCGGGCATTGTTTTCATGCTAGCCGGGCACGGCGGACCAACTGCCAAAACGGGAATCGTCACGGGAACCACAGCCGCCGAGGACTCTGGGATGGGGGGGGGGGAGGGGGAGGGGGAGGGGAGGGGGACGGGCAACAGGAAGATAAATAGAAATAACAAGCCATTCGTTAAGGTAAAAAGTAGACCGAAGGAGGTTTTTTTTTTTTTAACGGCCACTTCATTTAAAAGCCACGCTTGTTTGCGTTTTCACCCCCGGCCGCTGTCCTTTTAATCAGGGATACGACGTCGTCTCCCCCCTGTTCTGTGAAATGGGGGTAGAGTGCCGTTCAGTTCAGTTCAGTTCAGTTCAGTTATTACCATCCTATGAGTGATGGATGACCGTTCCGGCCGCTCTGCTAGCTCACCGGCGGTGTAGAGAAACGTGCTAAACATGCTTCATACGGATGAATTTCCCTTTCCCTCTCGTACCACCATTTTGTTCGATGTATAATATTTGAGATATCCCCGGACCAAGATGTTGTTATGGTTGTTGTTGTTTTTAACCACTATCAGAAGAAATGTTGAAGAAGTGTAAAAAATCAATACTATGCAATTATTTAGCATGATTGCTAGAATACCTCTTTTTGATTTAGTTAGTTAGCCGAAAAACCCTTCGTCCTGCAAGGCCAAGAACTGTTTATTTAAACACTGCTGCACTACTTTAAGTTTACAAAAACACCAGCCAGATACATACTTTATCTGTGTGTGCTACAATACAAAGCTATTCATATTCAATCTCTCACTCAAACCTAGCGGGAGAGAAAAGCAGTTTGGATAACGCATGCACGCATGCACACACACGCACGCGTGCAGACACACACACACACACACACACACACACACACACACACACACACACACACACACACTGCACACATCCGCACACAATTTGGATTGACAGACGCATTTGTTGACCCCAAAACTATAACGAATTTTGTGTCCTTTTTCTGTTGTCGTTGCTTCCTGTGCGTGACCTCGGTTGACCTCGGTAAGTGGTTTTTTTTTAACAACCTTTGCTGTTTTTCGTCCTCCTTCCAACCGGTAGCCGGTGAACGGGGCTATTCTTTGGGTGGGTGGGTGCGTGGGTTGGGGGGGGGGGGTGCTTTGGGTGAGAGAGAGAGAGAGAGAGAGAGAGAGAGAGAGAGAGAGAGAGAGAGAGAGAGAGAGAGAGAGAGAGAGAGAGAGAGAGAGAGAGAGAGAGAGAGAGAGAGAGAGAGAGAGAGAGAGAGAGAGAGGTGTCACAGTCTGGCGGGTCATGAGATTAGAGAGTTGGAGTGACCAGGGCTGTAACACAAACCGCCTTGTTCATGTGGAAACACACACAAGCTACAATAGGGGTGAAGCTTTCTTTAGATCTGAACATGTCAGCGCTATAGCAGCCTATATATTCGATTAGATTAGACTAGATTAGATTCTGATTTATTGTCATTGCACAGTTTGTCAACCGTTTTTTTACAGTAAAGTGCATGGTCATAAATAATGTACAGTGTTTAAATAATTTGTAAAAACAGTCTACTAAAAAACGTCTACTAGAAACAGGTAGAAAATAACTTATAGAGTAGGTATGAGATATGTATAGTGTGTGTATAGTGTATCTATATCTATAGTGTATCTATATTGTGCTATACTAGTCTATAAGACGGCTATATCAGAGCTATGGCAGCCTATAGTGTGCTATATCAGAGCTATGTTATAGTCTATAGTCAGCTATATCATGGCTATATTAGTTTATGGTCATCTGTATCAGAGTAATAGCAGCCTATAGTAGGCTACATGAGGGCTATATATTAGACAATATTCAGCTTTATGAAGGCTATATTAGTCAAAAGTCAGCTATATCAGGGCTATATCAGAGCTATAGCAGCATTTAGCAGGCTATATCAGAGCTATGTTAGTTTATAGTCAGCTATATCAGGGCTATAGTAGTTTATAGTCAGCTATATCAGAGCTATAGCAGCTTATAGTAGGCTATATCAGAGCTATGTTATAGTCAATAGTCAGCTTTATCAGGGCTATATTGGTCTAACGTCGGCTTTTTCATAACCTTATTAGCCTATAGTAGGCTATACAAGGGCTATATTAGCCTACAGTAGTCTGTATAAGGGCTAAATCACCCTTTATAAGGGCTGTAGTTTGTTGTAGTAGGCTAGTAGACCCATATCAGCCTATACCAGGCCTATACTAGGCTATAGTAGGGTAAAGTAGACCAATATCAGCCTATACTAGGCTATTTAGACCTAAATCTGCCTAAAAGTAGTCTGTATAAGGGCTCACTCTGCCTTTGTAAGGGCTGTAGTTGGTTGTTGTAGGCTAGTATACCTATATCAGCCTATATCAGGTCTATACTAGGCTAACGTAGGGTATAGTATGCCCATATCAGCCTATGCTAGGCTATCTAGACCTAAATCTGCCTAATAGCGGGCCTATCAGCCTATACTAGGCTATAGTAGGACTTTAGCGGGGCCTTATCAACACTATTTCCCCCTCACACTCTTTCAGCCATATCCTCCCCCCTAATGTATTTATCCAAGAGGTTATTAAAATATGGAAGAAATCTAGTGGGGGGAGACCTGCAAAAGACATGCGAGAATGTATGGGATGCATTTACAGTGTGTGTGTGTGTGTGTGTGTGTGTGTGTGTGTGTGTGTGTGTGTGTGTGTGTGTGTGTGTGTGTGTGTGTGTGTGTGTGTGTGTGTGTGTGTGTGTGTGTGTGTGTGTGTGTGTGTGTTTATTATCTCGTCCCAGCGACTGCCGTTGCCAAATATAGATACAATATGTTGTTGTGAGGGGGAGGAGGAGGTGGTGGAGGAGGAAGGAGAAGTAAGAGGAGGTGGAGGAGGAGGAGGAAAAGGAGGAGAGAGGAGTGAGGAGGAGGTGGAGGAGAGAAGAGGAGGTGGTGGAGGAGGAAGAGGAGGAGAGAGGAGTGAGGAGGAGGTGGAGGAGAGAAGAGGAGGAGGTGGTGGAGGAGGAAGAGGAGGTGGAGGTGGTGGAGGAGGAGGAGGAAGAGGAGATGGAGGAGGAGGAGGAGGAGGAGAAAGGAGGAGGTGGCGGTTAGGGAGGAGGAGGAGCAGCAGCGGCGGCAGCAGGAGTTGCTAAGGCGTTGGAAGTGGGTATTTAACTGTGGTTAGCGCTCTTCAGACCATGTAGTTGGGCTTCTGAAACCATCAATCACTGACTTTCCAAAGTGTTCTTTAATAGCCGAATGGCACGCTCGGCCGACCCTCGGCCATTCTTCTGCATTTGGGTCGGGGCTACATTTCATACCTTAATAACGGATTCCATAACCATTCCAGATACCGGCCCCGGCCGGCTCCGTCTGCCTGGCTCTCTGTCTGTATTCATGCCTCGAATCCGTAGCAGTTATTCATTAAAGCTGTTTGTGTGGAAGTACCGGTACGGGAGGGAGACTGGCCGACTGATTTGGAGTTGTTGAGGGAACCTGAATGTATCTCTCCTTATGATCGTAACCATGGTTTCATTTCACCTTCATTTCCTAATTTTCCATCCATCCAGGGATTATTAAAAAAATATATGGAAAAAGTTATCTTGGCTTGATAGCTGGGCATGGGGGAACACCCATAGATTATAACACTATAATTCAATTTTTTTTAAAGTGCGATAAAGTGAAGAAAAAAAGACTACAGCGTATGTTTTTGACGCTCGGTGCTTTTTTTTTGGTAAACGTAAATATAAAACTTATCCTTCGAGTTAATATTATTCTACAAATGAACACACTTATTGCCGCTAGTCTCTCGTACTTTTTAACCGCTGTTTTATTATTATTATTATTATTATTATTATTATTCTGTTCAGAGACCGTACACATCAAAGCCTCACCAAGCCCCGACAGAAATGTCGTGCATTTTTTTAACGTCCTACACCAACCCCCCCGGATCACATTCAAAAACCCCCATTTTTCACCGCGGGAATGAAACAAAGCAAGTCTTTATTCTTTTTTTTTTTTACGTGTGCGTTCATTTTATTCTTGTCACTTCATCGTCATTTCAGTTCATTTCCAAGTCGGGGCGACGCACACACACGCACACACACACACACACCTCCATTCTCTGCCTGTCAATCAGCTGGTCCCCCCCCCCCGATAACGGGGAAGACAACAAAAGGAAAAGAGCAAAGAACAAAATGGAGGGAATATAGAAAGCCCACCCCCCCCCCCCCCCCCCACCCCCCGACCAACCGACCAGCAAACCAACCGACAGACCGACCGACCGACCGACCGACCAACCGCTATCCCCGTATGAGAGGAGATGATCCATCAAAAGAGACCTGTCACTTCAAGGGAGAGAAAGCTCTTCCGCCCTCATTCTTTTGTTATGCCTCTGAAATCAAGTGTTCTTTATGCAGCCTCCCACCATACAGTATGTAGATGTAGTGTGCGTGTGTGTGTGTGTGTGTGTGTGTGTGTGTGTGTGTGTGTGTGTGTGTGTGTGTGTGTGTGTGTGTGTGTGTGTGTGTGTGTGTGTGTGTGTGTGTGTGTGTGTGTGTGTGTGTGTGTGTGTGTGTGTGTGTGGAGATGGGTTGTTGTGAACCACCGTTCTCCTCCTCTGTAAATATTATTCTGGAAAGGAGAAACGACTCGTTCTTGAACTCAAAGACAAAGACTTCCTTTCTTCAGGCTTCACGAGTGAGTGAGTGAGTGAGTGAGTGGGTGGGTGAGTGAGTGAGTGCATGAGTGAGTGAGTGCATGAGTGAGTGCATGAGTGAGTGCATGAGTGAGTGAGTGAGTGAGTGCGTGAGTGAGTGAGTGCATGAGTGAGTGCATGAGTGAGTGAGTGAGTGCGTGAGTGAGTGCGTGAGTGCATGAGTGAGTAAGTAAGTAAGTGAGTGTGTGCAAAAGTATAAGTGAGTGCATGAATGAGTGAATGAGTGAATGAGTGAGTGAGTGAGAAAGTGAGGGAGTGAGTATGTGAGTGAATTACCGGTAGAAAAACAACGGTGTATTGTGTGGGCAGATCGTGTGGTATTTGCATAGCGGCGCAGCAACCTGAGCTGAGGCAGACTTCACAGGGTTTTGTTTTTGGGGTTTTTTATTTTTTATTTTTGTCATCTGGAAATTGGCTCCTCTTCTAAGGTGTTCGGGAGAAATCGGCTGCCAAGCGTTAAATAATTAGAATGGTGCTAAATTATTCATGATGAGGAGCAATTTGAACACTTCTAAAGCCTTTTGGCGAGATTTATAACTGCGAGCAAAAAAGGGATTGATGAATGACAATTGATCTTTTTGAAGCATAAATATGTATATATTATGCTAGAGGAGGGGTGAGCGAGAGAGAGAGAGAGAGAGAGAGAGAGAGAGAGAGAGAGAGAGAGAGAGAGAGAGAGAGAGAGAGAGAGAGAGAGAGAGAGAGAGAGAGAGAGAGAGAGCGAGAGAGAGAGAGAGAGAGAGAGAGAGAGAGAGAGAGAGAGAGAGAGAGAGAGAGAGAGATGTGATTGGTCACTTATGGTTTTTTTTGGATGACAATTTAGCCGGAGTGCGTCTGGATCTCGTATGAAAAGCGGCTGTTTTGTTTTTTTTCCGGGGGGGTTTATTTTTCCGGGAAAAACGACATTTGTGTCTCGATACAAACAGACATGTTTCTATTATTTTTCCTTAAGAATAAATCAATTTAAAAAATAGCAACTCACTAAGTAATGCAATGAGCTGATGGACGGACGGCGCTGCTGGCGGCCTTGACAACCCCCCCCCCCCCCCCCCCCCCCGGTCCCCAGCAGTGCCTCTTTTATATATGAACGACCAACCAACAGATGCACGCCGTTCATGAAACAGACAGCTACTCCTCTTTGGAGGAGGACCACCGCAAATACGTTCTGACGGCCTTGTAATAGATTGACGAGGAGGAGGAGGAGGAGGAGGAGGAGGAGAGAGAGGAGGAGGAGGAGGAGGAGGAGGAGGAGGAGGAGGAGGAGGAGGAGGATGAGTACCAAAAGTGAGTTTGAGGCGCCGTAGCAACAGGGGGGGGGGGCGGCAAGTAAAACAACAACAAATACCATGATGACATGGGTTGTTGTTCGAGTCTTCCGAGCTGATGAAATTAATTTGGCAATGTACTGTGTGTTAAATACGATGTAAGAACTGGTATAAAAACAAGGTATAACATAACCTATACAGTAGGTATGACATATATGTGCAGATAAAGGTATATATATATATATATATATATATATATATATATATATATATATATGTACAGGTACGTTTAAAAGTATCAACAGGTAGTGAGCAGGGGTATGCAGTTATATAACCCTCCTTCCCCCCTGACGTGACACGTGGATGTTAAGTAATCAGCGTAAGCGGCTCCGGATAAAGGTGTCAGCTAAACGGCTAAATACATAGTGGATAGAGTGCTTCAGCGCTCAGTAAGACTCACCGTATACCGTCACGACTTAGCGCCTTCCCCAGCCCATGAGGAGGCGCCCAGATTAGCACAAACTTTGGCAAACTTTCCCTTCTCCTTCCTCCGCGCTCCCGTCTCACAGTGACAGAGCTTGTTGTTGCCTGCCTTTCCCCTACCACCCCCACACACACACACACACACACACACACACACACACACACACACACACACATACAGTACACACACAAGCACGTGCACACACACACACACACACACACACACACACACACACACCAAGACCAATCATTAACTACAAAAACAGCCTCCTCCTCACCCGTAAACTCAAAAATAGAGCAATGGGACACCTCTCCCTCCCCCCCTCGCTCTCTCTCAGCGACCCAGGTACCCAGGGGTGGGGAGGGCGGGGGGGTTGCTAATGGTTTCCACATGATGCACAGCAGAGTGGTCCAGAGATGACAGACAGAGAAGGGCAGACGGCAAAATTGATTCCAACTCTGAAGCTGGGCCCGATTCTGTGTGTGTGTGTGTGTGTGTGTGTGTGTGTGTGTGAAAGTTTTTAGAGGGGAGGGGAGTGGGGGTCGTATTGAGTTATCTTCAAACTGCATCAGTGACACATATACCCCTGTGTGTGTGTGTGTGTGTGTGTGTGTGTGTGTGTGTGTGTGTGTGTGTGTGTGTGTGTGTGTGTGTGTGTGTGTGTGTGTGTGTGTGTGTGTGTGTGTGTGTGTGTGTGTGTGTGTGTGTGATACACACACACACACACCTGCGGTGTTCCTGTGTGTGCGTCTACACCGGCCCCAAGTCACCGAATCTCTCAGATTCCGACCGAATCCCTCACATCCCTCACGTTACGTTCCTCTGGAATCTTCCGATAAATTCTTTATTTTCAAAATGTTACGTTTAAAGAAGAAAGACAGAAAGGGTCTGGAGAATTGAAAGTAAAGTCGGAGAAAATCGAGATGTTTTTCAGGCCAGGTTGTCCTGGGGTTTTTCATCGGTGTCCGTTAGAAACAATATTGTAGTACTGTAGTCGTGTACTAAAGTGGTATTTTTGTTCAGTTCCAGTTTCATATTCATAGTAGCAGGGAACATACCCAGACAATTGCATCGATTTAGCTGCATATAGTTATCAACACTTCATAATAGACATGCAAGGTAGCCCATGCCAAAAAAAGAATAGAACGGATAAAGAATATACAGCGTTTGTATTTATTTCATATAATCTGTACAGTGTAATGATATAACACTTTGTACTGAGTACTTACTGTTCAAGTAAACAGTCCTTTGACACCGCAACAGCCGCCGTGCTTCAGCTGAGAACATTAGCTTTAATAGCATATTATTAGCCCAGGTGTAGGCCTATACCAAAAAACAAAACAATATTTACCCTATGATTAATGAACAATGCCGTGTATAATCTGCTGAGCGGAGGATATTTCCGCGCGTCTAATGTGAAAAGAATTGGCGAATTATGCTTTGATAGCTAGCGCATGCAGCCGGTGCTGTATCTTAATGGAACTGAGCTGTACACCCTGAGCTTATTGCAGTCAATGTCACATCCTGTCCCCCCCCCCCCCCCCCCCCCTCCAGACGCAACCACTGTCTATTAATCTTGAGTCTATTTACCCCGGCGAACACCGCGATAGCCGGTTGAGTAAATACATAAAAAAACTGCTTAAATTAGTCACTGAATAATCACCCCACCTTTTTAAACGGCTTGTTTTGGTGAGCGGGTAAATCGGGAAGTCAAGAGTTTTTTCTGTGTGGTGACTATGGTTATATGTATGTATCACGTATCACGTATAACGTATTCATATTTTGCAGATAATTAACTTTTGTTTTTGTTTTTGGCTGGGTCCATTTCCATACTTATTGAGCTTGGGGAAATAACCAACATGAAATAACCAGGGGTTTTATTATTTTTTTATTATTATTATTATTATTATTATTATTATTTATTATATTTATTATTATTTTTCACTCTGAGAACAAACAAACAAATGAACTTTAAATCACATCATAGCTGTGTGATGACTGAATGAGGAATCTCACCGATGAGAGCCCCTCGCCGCGCCGCGCCGCGGTACGGTGCGGCGAGGGGGTGTCCGATATCACGCGGCAAACCGGCGTCTTGCTTGCGTCAGTCACCGCAGCGCTTTGTTCGTCTGTGTGATGATTCGGTGAGAATGATGTGTGCAGCGATGTGTGGGATTCCTCTGAAGGCGACCTTCCCTCGAGGTGGGGGGGGGGGGAGAGGAGTAAAAAGGGCGTCCTTAGATTTCATGCAAAGCGCCCGAATGCCTCTGAATTCCTTTTTTCTTTCCTCGCTTATTCATTCCACTTCATTCCACTCTCTTCTTTCGGACACCCCCCCCCCCCCCCCGCCCCCCCCCCCTACACCCCGCTGTAAACCCCCCTACCTCACCCCTCTCTCCCCTCCCTCCCCCTTCCCTCTCCCCTACCCTCTCCCCTACTCTCTCTCTCTCTCTCTCTCTCTCTCTCTCTCTCTCTCTCTCTCTCTCTCTCTCTCTCTCTCTCTCTCTCTCTCTCTCTCTCTCTCTCCTTTATCAATCTATAATTCAGGATAACTGAAGGGGAATAAGTTAGATTATATTTGTTCTTTTTCCCCCCCGCCCCCACCTTTCCTTACCAATACACTACACGACATCGCGAAGCCACACTTTAGCCCAGCTAGCTTTGCTTTGGTAAATCATAGATAAGTCATTTTTATTTATATATTTTTCCGTGATTGTGATTTAACTCGGTTAGATGTGTTGGAACACGAGTTCAAAATTAAATGCATAAAAACGGTGTAACCCGGGGCTAGTTAGCAATGCCGTGCGCGCAAACAAATTAGCCTAGCGGCAAGGTGGCAAGGAACACACACACACACACACACACACACACACAGACACAGACACACACACACACACACACACACACACACACACATCTGTCTTGAGACCATCGGGAGACCATTACAGCGATGAATCGTCGTTATATAAAATAAAGGGGTGATGGATATCAAACGAAAGCGGGAAAAGTACAATGCTAGAAAAAGGTGACTTATTTCAGCTGGAATGGCCACAAAAGCCTTGAGTCACAAAGCACCCTGTGCTAGAAGTAACAATGAATTAAATATGTTTTTAAATCAATTATTTAGCGTTCAGTGTCCTCATGTCTGGCAGCACTGAAAACCGTACTCGGCGTAGGTGGTGGGCCCACACCTTACAGGCAAAGCCTCATCATCATTTCACATTTTATAGAACCTCCCCCCCCCCCACACACACACACACACACACACACACACACACACACACACACACACACACACACACACACACCACTGCTGATTGTACCGCATTATATAATGTTCAAGGATAATGAACTAAGTGGGAAACTGCAATGGAATGATTTTATTTATTTTTTTAGCTGGTCGGGCCGGGGCTAACGCTGGCGCGATTGAGTTGGTTATTTGCAAATTCCCGGGAAAGGTCAACGTCTTTCAAAAAGGCACTCACACACTCACTCTGTGTGCGCAGTGGACTGAATTACCGACAAAAAAAAAAAGCTTTCACAACAGCAAACGCGGAAGAAAAAAATGTTATTTTTAAACTCACACACACATACATGCACACACACACACACACACACACACACACACACACACACACACACACACACATACATGCACACACACACACACACACACACACACACACACGTTCCTTTCAATAACTTCTTAGCCCCAGTACCTTACATAACAGCAGAGATTTCTGCAGGACCTGCCTGGTACAGTTTCAAATTGCCACAACAAATCACTGACAACACTAACAAAAAACACACACTTTCACACACACACACACACACACACACACACACACACACACACACACACACACACACACACACACACACACACACACACACAAGCACACACACTACAACACTTACCCCATACTCACACATACACACACACACGTGCATACACACACACACACACACACACACACACACACACACACACACACACACACACACACACACACACACACACAACACACTACAACACTTACCCTCTAACCACACACACACACACACACAACAAAACGTACCCCCTACACACACACTACAACGCCCCCCCCCCCCCCCCCCCCCCCCACACACACACACACACACACACACACACACATCACACATCACATCTCATCACAGCATGACCACATACATACTCACACATACAGTGCCACCGGCCTTGCAGGACTAGAGACAGTGCTGTCTGGCTACTCTGTTGGCCTCTGAGACCACCGTCCAACTGCAGGTTCTGCCCCGTCCCCCCTCTGCTTTCTCTCCCATGGAGCAGAAGCAACAGCAGCAGCAGCAGTGATGGAACTGGCCCCCGCCGATGATAACAACAAACCGATGTTTCTCTTCTCCCGGTCGGAATGAGGCAGGGCGAGGCGAGGCGAGGCGAGGCGAGGGGGTGTTTTCTTTGTGCTGCGGTCAAAGCGGAAGATGTTTGGCTACAGGCAGAGAGAGCGCAGACCCGCCGAGTCGGAAACAACGTGAGAGAGTTTGAGTGTTGTTGTGTTGTTGTGTTGTTGTCTCTGAGCGCTGAGGCGCTGGCCGTGTGTGTGTGTGTGTGTGTGTGTGTGTGTGTGTGTGTGTGTGTGTGTGTGTGTGTGTGTGTGTGTGTGTGTGTGTGTGTGTGTGTGTGTGTGTGTGTGTGTGTGTGTGTGTGTGTGTGTGTGTGGGTGTGTGTGTGTGGGGGGGGGGGGAAGTGTTGTAGTGTGTGTGTGTAGGGGGTAAGTTTTGTTGTGTGTGTGTGTGTTTAGGGGGAAAGTGTTGTAGTGTGTTATGTGTGTGTGCACGTGTGTGTGTATGTGTGAGTAGGGGGTAAGTGTTGTAGTGTGTGTGTGTGTGTGTGTGTGTGTGTGTGTGTGTGTGTGTGTGTGTGTGTGTATATGTGTGTGCGTATATATATATATATATATATATATATATATATATATATATATATATACGCACACACATATACACACACACACACACACACACACACACACATATATGTGTGTGTGTGTGTGTGTGTGTGTGTGTGTGTGTGTTTGCATCGCCTGTATATATAAATATATATGTATTGCAGTCTTTTGCAGTTCTGTCGGACAAAAGCAGCGTGAGTAATTCCTACCCTATCTTAATTGCCATGCAGACGAGTCGCTATCAAAGTCGTTCTTTTAAAGGTGTAATAAGTCTTCGGGACGCCGGGAAATAAACAGATGTGTGTGCAAAAATAAAGGGAATATGGTGTGTGTCAAAAGAGTTGTTCCGAAAGATGTGAACTCACATAGAGTGGTGTGTCTCGCTGCCGCCCGAACTTCTTCCACTCTTCTAGTCCACTCTCTCGTATCTTCAATTGGGGAGTTTTCTCCAAATTGTTAAGTTGGTTTTAGTTTGTTGTAAGCCTTCTTCTGTGCATTATTGTATTGTATAATAATAATAATAATAATAGGAGGTGGAGGTGTGTGTGTGTGTGTGGGGGGGGGGGGGTTAGCAGGGGAAAGCCAGTTTGAAGAGGTGGGTCTTGAGAGCCTGTTTGAAGGATGGTAGGGTGGTTGTTTGAAGGATGGTAGGGTGGTTGTTTGAAGGACGGTAGGGTGGTTGTTTGAAGGATGGTAGGGTGGTTGTTTGAAGGATGGTAGGGTGGTTGTTTGAAGGATGGTAGGGTGGTTGTTTGAAGGATGGTAGGGTGGTTGTATAAAGGATGGTAGGGTGGTTGTTTTAAGGACGGTAGGGTGGTTGTTTGAAGGATAGTAGGGTGGTTGTTTGAAGGACGGTAGGGTGGTTGTATAAAGGATGGTATAGGGTGGTTGTTTGAAGGATGGTAGGGTGGTTGTTTGAAGGATGGTAGGGTGGTTGTTTGAAGGATGGTAGGGTGGTTGTTTGAAGGATGATTTGGTGGTTGTTTGAGGATGGTAGGGTGGTTGCCTGACGGATGTGGATGGGGATGGCGTTCCAGATGGGAGGGTGCAGCAACTGAAAAGTCCCTGTCACCCCAGGTCTGGAGCTCGGTCCTGGGGACTATCAGGCTTTTGGTGTCAGCCAACAGTCTGATATATAACCATATAACCGTATAATACCATATGTTTTGTTCCCTCCCCCCCCCCCTTGTCTGTTTGTCTGTTTGTCTGTTTTTCCGTTAGCAACAATAACTCCAAAAGTTAAGTACGGAATTGAACACAACTTGGTGGTTCGATTCCTCATGGATTACTTACGATTCTGTATCTGAATCCGGATCCTGGGGACTTTTTGTGCTCAACGGAGGAGGGCCCGTCTAGTTCAATATAGAATAACTTCTTAAGGGCTTCTTTAAGGGAGGTCTTGAAGGACGTGAAGAAACTCTAAAGGGAACGGTTGATGTTATTGAAGTAAAAAAGGCCCTTACCTTGGACCAGCCGTGGGAGGTTACAGAGTATGAACGGTAGGGAACAGTTGGTGTTTGGTCTTTAGATGGGGGCCATTGTTAAGAACATTCACAACACTAATGTGCGTTTTCATGGCGTTCTGTCACAAAGCTGACTGACTGATTCTTTGCCGACGTCGCCCACGCAAGTATCCATTAAAGACCTGTAAATAACGATCTGGTTGTTGTTTTTATTTTATTTGTTGTTTGTTGTGTTAAGCCTCTGTTAGGCTCCCGTTTGAGATCAGACAGCGCTACGACACGAAAAGGGAAAAAGACGGATTACTATCCTCAATGATCTGGAATGTCCTATCGTTGTCTGAACGCAGTCGTATACGTTTGTAACATAGTCCTACAGATCGGGAAAGGTTCGAGAGGTCGGCCGAGCGCTCCCGACAGTTTTGTGCGTCCCGTAACATCCGGGAACATTCGAGAAACTCAGCCCATTTTGTCTAGTCAGATTACAATCGTGACTATGTCGTGACAGATTCTGCTGTATCGGATCAAAATCGTAACAATGTCCTGTGTTGTCTGGACGGTGTCCTGTGGATCGGGACGCTGTCGTGACGGACAGGCATGATTTGGAAAAAAAATTCATTGCCGATTGAGTCCAGATTGCGTCCAGATCTTGCCGAATGTCTAACGGATGTCTTCCGTCGGCGTCGGTTCACTGCCCGGTCACTGTCTGATCTCTGTCGGATCGCATTCGGGAGAATCGGGACGCAGATAGAATTAAAAATGCAGGCAATATTCGCATCCAAACAATAGGTTAAGTATTCCTCCAGATAAATATAAAATGATGTTCTCTTCAAGGACGCTCGGAGAGTGTGCATAAAATATGGCGAGAGAGGGGGCCACGGTCAGAGAGATAGAGGGGTAGACAGAATGTTATGAAAGGACGTGGATGAGAATGGAGGAATTGCACAACATTCTGGTCACACGGTTCTCCAAATCGCCGTCTTTACCCTCTCTCTCTCTCCTCCTCCTCCCCCTTTGACCCCCTCTCCCTCTCTCCGTCTCTCTCCCCTATCTGTCCTTCTTGCCTTCTTCACCCCCTCTTCTCTGTCTCCTGTCTATGTCCCATCCCGCATCTCTGCCTCTGTTATTCTCTCACCCACTGTGGTTCACTGTCATTTTCTCCCTCTCTCTCTCTCTCTCTCGCTCTCTCTCTCTCGCTCTCTCTCTCTCTCTCTCTCTCTCTCTCTCTCTCTCTCTCTCTCTCTCTCTCTCTCTCTCTCTCTCTCTCTCTCTCTCTGTCTCTGTCTCTCTCTCTCTCTCGCTCTACTGAAGCACACAGTCCATTGGGTAATAATATAACTGTCTTTACCTGTGCTGTTTTGATGTTTCTTCATCCTCTCTCTCTCTCTCTCTCTCAGCTTCTCTTAGTCTCTCTCTCCTCATGGCTGAGGGTGTGTGGGTATTTGTTTGTGTCATTAGCAGCAGCACTTAAGAGCGGACGGGCTGTCAGACTTTTAAAGGTGAATCGCATCATTCAACGAACCCCCGTAATTTTTCAAAATTGAAGTCCCTCTAATGCCTCGAATGCCAACATATATCGAAATGTGTTCCTGACATACCTGCCATAATTCAGTCAAATACTCGTCTTAGAAACAATATGAGTCCTATTACGATTACTAACTGTAAACTGTAAACGTAAACTGTAAAAGTTTACAGATTATAGTTTTACAGCTATAATATGAGTCCTGTTGTACGAGAAGAAGACGCTTGATAGTACGATATTGCGGCCTTCGGCGCTCTGACTGTTCTCGAGCTTCACGCGTCCGTCCACCTCCATGCGGGACCCCGAATGGACACTTCCATGGCCTCGACTGACTGTTGGCCCGCCGCTCTAGCTTTTCTGAGTTTGACCCTCAAGGTCGGCCTCTCTCTCCCTCTCTCTCTCACTGTCTCTCTCTCTCGTTGTCTGTCTCTCTCGTTTTCTCTCTCTCTCTCTCTCTCTCTCTCTCTCTCTCTCTCTCTCTCTCTCTCTCTCTCTCTCTCTCTCTCTCTCTCTCTCTCTCTCTCTCTCTCTCTCTCTCTCTCTCTCTCTCTCCCATCACTTCATTATCTCAACCCTGAATCTGATCTGAATCGGTTGCTCTGAAGTGCCTTTGGTTGACCCATCCCTGTTGTTTTTTAAATAGTATTGATTTCACACACACACACACACACACACACACACACACACACACACACACACACACACACACACACACACACACACACACACACACACACACACACCATAGCCCCCCCCCCTCCCCTTCTCCCCCAAAAATAACCACCCCTCCTCCACCACCAATCGTATCGGGGACCTTTAATCAGATGTGGACAACTCCCTCTCTCTCTCTCTCTCTCTCTCTTTGCTCTCTCTCTCTCTCTCTCTCTCTCTCTCTCTCTCTCTCTCCTCTCTCTCTCTCTCTCTCTCTCTCTCTCTCTCTCTCTCTCTCTCTCTCTCTCTCTCTCTCTCTCTCTATCCACCTGGCACTGTCCTGACTGCAGGGACTCCTCCACCGATCGGCGGTTATGAAAAGGTTTGGGGAGGGGGGGGGGGGGGGGGGGGTGGAATGTGTGTGTGTGTGTGGGGGGGGGGGTGTGGCCTAAGAGTGTGTGTGGGGGGGGGGGGGGGGGGGGGACAGAGTGGGAGAAGGAATCAATCCGGCGCTTGACTTTCCTAGCGGTTACGGTAAACAACCTGCGCCTCTGGTCCCCGGTGTGTCTGAGCAATTTAGAAGTGTGAGAAGAGGTGTTGGTTGGTTTGTTTGTTTGTTTGTTAGTTAGTTAGTTTGTTAGTTAGTTTGTTTGTTGTTGTTGTTGTGGTGGTGAGAGATCGCCGATTCTTTCTCTTGTGATCGGAAAAAACAGTTTGGTGTTTTGGTTTCCGTTGCCTGGCGCTTGGCCCCCGATGTCTCCGTCGTCTTCCCGCCTAAACGATCTGAATAGAGAAATAGAAAAAAAATTGCTTTCCATATACAAAGTACTTTGTTTCATTTATTTTTGACAAATGCAATCCAGGCCTCATTACACACACACACACACACACACACAGACACACACACACACACACACACACAGAGACACACACACACACACACACATACATACACACACACCTTACGCACACAGACAGACAGACAGACAGACAGACACACACACACACACACACACACACCCACAGACACCTAACGCACATGCACACATACACACAGACACACAGAGACACACACACACACCTTACCCACACAGACAGATAGACAGACACACACACACACACACACACACACACACACACCTAACGCACATGCACACATACACACAGAGACACACACACACAGACACCGAACGCACATGCACGCATGCACACAGAGACACACACACAGATGCACAGACATGCACACACACACACACCCACAGACACCTAACGCACATGCACACATACACACACAGAGACTCACACACACAGACACACACACACACACACACACACACACAGACACCCAGCCTCCCCATGATGTGTGCGTTTGTCTTTCATTCGCCTCCTTCAAATCCATCTACGCCACGTTTGACTCCAACTCTTGATACTCTCTCGTGTCCCCGGGTGCCTCTCGCCAGAGATTTGATATATGAATAGCGTTTATGAACAGAATAAATTGATCTTTGATGTTTGTCCTTCAGGGGTGGCGGCGGTGATGGCGGCGGCGGCGGGGGGGGGGGGGGAGGGAGGGAGGGAGGGAGGGAGGGAGGGGAGGGGATTATGTGACATTGGCAGTCTGTTTTTTTCTCTATTTCTAGCTCCGCAGGGGGGAAGAGGAGGGGTAGAAGGAGGGGGGGGGGGGGGTAGAAGTGGAGTAGGGGGGGGGGGGGGGGGGAGGGCTTCGGTTGGAATCCAGAATGGAATGGGCTATTACCCTTCACCGTGATGTCTCTGCGGGGGCGGTGGGGAGATGGAAAGAGGTCTTTGGTCTTTGGTCTTTGGGCTTTGGGCTTTGGGCTTTGGTCTGCGGCGTTGCTGCTGGACGCCGTGATCTGGTTGCTGCCGCCATGAGGAGGATGAGGATGATGAGGATGAGGAGACGATGAGGAGGATGAGGAGGACGATGAGGAGGAGGATGAGGACGATGGAGGATGATGAGGAGGATGATGATGAAGATGAGGAGGAGGATGAGGATGATGAGGATGAGGATGAGGATAATGATGTTGGTGAGGAGGAAGAGGATGACGACGATGAGAATGAGGATGATGAGGACGATGATGATGATGAGGACGATGATGGTGATGAGGATGATGAAGAGGAGGATGAGGAGAATGAGGATGATGAGGATGATGAGGAGGAGGAGGAGAATGATGAGGAGGATGAGGAGGATGAGGAGGAAGATGAGGATAATGAGGACGATGAGGATGATGAGGAGGAGGACGATGAGGAGGATGAGGATCATGATGATGAGGAGGAGGTTAATGAGGATGAGGATAATGAGGGTGAGGATGATGATAAGGATGAGGAGGATGAGGATGAGGAGGACGATGATGATGATGAAGAGGAGGATGAGGATGATGAGGGTGAGGATGATGAGGAGGAGGATGAGGATAATGATGATGATGATGAGAATGAGGATGAAGAGGATAAGGATGATGATAATGAGGAGGATGATGATGGTGATGAGGAAGAGGAGGAGGAGGAGCATGAGGATGATGATGGTGATGAGGAGGATGGTGATAATGATGATGATGATGAAGAGGAGGATGGCAATGATGATGGCACATCGTCGGAGACCCCACATTTATCAGCTCTCCAACTAGGATACGTTAGCCGCCGCCGCGCGAGCTACCGCAGACGTTTGCGGCCGGCCATTATCAGAAAGACGGCAATTTACCGCTAAACTGTTGTTTGTTTCGTATTGTGTTTGTTGTTTTGCAGCCGGACGCAAGTTAGGCTGTGATTTGTAATGACGTTATTAATCATTCCCCAGCATAAAAAAAAATCCAGTGCACACACACACTCGTCGACCCACCCCCCCCCCCCCCCTCCCACACACACACACACACACACACACACACACACACACACTCAGGCCTCTGTGTGTGTGTGTGTGTGTGTGTGTCTGTGTGTGTGTACATGAGTTATAGGGACCATCTGCCTAAAAGTCACAGTCAGCAGAAAAAGCAAGAGAGAGAGAGAGAGAGAGGAGAGAGAGAGAGAGAGAGAGAGAGAGAGAGAGAGAGAGAGCGGGGGAGGAAGATTTCAATTATCAATATACCATTTAATACATCGCCGCTGGGCGCAAACAGCCTGGCATCTCGACAGGGTGAGATAGGGGGAATGTTATTTCTCAAACACATCAGCAGAACGCGGCAAAATTTTGGCATTGTGGTGCAGCGAGTTCAAAAACCGTGGGTTGGAGGGGGCGGCTCGCATTCATCAAACAGTAGTTGGGAAGAGAGAGAGAGAGAGAGAGAGAGAGAGAGAGAGAGAGAGAGAGAGAGAGAGAGAGAGGAGAGAGAGGAGAGAGAGAGAGAGAGAGAGAGAGAGAGAGAGAGAGAGAGAGAGAGAGAGAGAAAAGCGATCTCCATGCATGGGAAATCACTCTACAAAGCAGATGGAGATATGGCAACAAAAAAAAAAGGGTGTTTGAGTTTGATTGTCGCGACTAAGAGTTCAGAATCACTTTTGTCTGTGTTATGTCATCTGAAATATAACACGTCACAGCTGGGCCCTGGCAACAAGCGCATGTGATCAATCTATGGTTTTTTTGTTGGTTATCGTCAGTCAGAGTATGGAGGAGCCAAGCTGAGCCTCGAGAGGCCATCCAGATATTCGCGGTCTTGCAGTGACTATTCTTGGCTCGGAGCAGTTATTGATCTCCAAATACAGCTTGATATGGGGCCTGATGCTGTGCAAAGAACTCCGGCCAATCGGAGAGAGAGAGAGAGAGAGAGAGAGAGAGAGAGAGAGAGAGAGAGAGAGAGAGAGAGAGAGAGAGACGCTTGTGCTCTCTCTCTCTCTCTCTCTCTCTCTCTCTCTCTCTCTCTCTCTCTCTCTCTCTCTCTCTCTCTCTCTCTCTCTTCCGTCTTGCCGAATCCGGTCGGTAAGTACAACTAAAACATATTGTCCTCTGAGAGAAGCCTTCTGTGCAGTTTTCTGTTGAAGGGGAAATTTGCCACTTTTCCACATTTCATTGTGGGTAGTATATGCAACAAAAAAACCCCCATGATTATCTTTCCTCCATGTTGCCTGCGCCCACATGTCCCCGCTGCTTTTGTCAGCCCGGATGATGGCGGATGATGCAAATCTTGCCACATTACCTAACGTGCCGACCAAAAGATTTGAAGTGCAGTCCACAAAGACAGCGTTTTAAGTTGCGGGTGATTTTGGGTTTGAGTGTGTTTGAGTGTGTGTGTGTGTGTGTGTTTGTCTGTGTGTGTGTGTGTGTGTGTGTGTGTGTGTGTGTCTGTGTGTGTGTGTGTGTGTGTGTGTGTGTGTCTCTGTGTGTGTGTGTGTGTGTGTGTGTGTGTGTGTGTGTGTGTGTGTGTGTGTGTGTGTGTGTGTGTGTGTGTGTGTGTGTGTGTGTGTGTGTGTGTGTGTGTGTGTGTGTGTGTGTGTGTGTGTGTGTGTGTGTGTGTGTGAAACTTGAGAACACAGCGGTGCGATGAGTGGTGTGTTAAGGCAGGGGTTCTCAAACTTTTTTGGGGCCAGGGACCTCTTACAGGGAAAACAAATATTTCAAAAGGACCCCCTCAAAATCGTAACACCAATTAAACCTACGCTATCTACTTACTTACTTACAAAGGGACTACCATTTGTACTCTTAAATGCCATTGGAAGTATTTGTATTCTATGTTTTTAAATGTTTGTGATATGTTAAATGTTTAACCTAAATACTTCAGACCTGTTTCCTAGTTCTAAACAGAAACGCATTTCAATTTGAATCATGTGAATACTGTTTAATACTTTTAAACTGAATGTCAGTAACACAGTGTCATTTTAATCAATTGCATTTTGAGTCAACTGGACACATTTATACTTTTCAAGTAATTGATCCTAAAAGCTTTCAGAACAGTTAACAGTACAAAGATGAACAGTAACAACAGTAACAAGACATAGTCTTATAACTATGAACAGTAACAAGATGAACAGTAATAACAGTAACAACACATAGGCCATTTACTATGGACAGTAACAAGATGAACAGTGACAACAGTAACAAGACATAGTCCTATGACTATGAACAGTAATGAGATGAACAGTTACAACAGTAACAAGACATAGTCCTATGACTATGAACAGTTAAAAGATGTGGCAAAGTCCTAATAAACCCATATTTTAAATGACCCGTCTAAAAGCCCTGATCACACAGGACGGCGTTTTTTTGCAGCAGAAGGCGCCCTCTTCCAGTGGTTTAATATCGGCAGTACGTGTTTCGCGCGCTGTTTATGAACGCCTCGAGACGTGCTGATTCCGCAAACAAACATGGAGAAGAGACGGGTCGCTACCAAAAATAACCACTACCTCAACCGCCTCCTGCGTGATCGGAAAAGGCCTAAAGACTGACGTTTTTAGATGAAGTGCTTTCACTTTGCAAATAATGAACGTATTGCTCCTTCAGTCGAATCATTGGCAGAAAGCTCCGCAGAAATCATGACAGAAGTAATCACAACAGCATTACAGAACGCATCATAGTAATTAAGCCCATGTCTGTGTTTTTCAGCGGATGTATTCCTCGCTCTTTAGAAGCAACAATTCTTTCTTTTGTCCTGATATGAAAAATAATTATATTCCTATATTCAGATGTAGCTTATGTGCTTTGTCTTCATGGCTTTGTTCCGACGACACGTGACGCACTTTGGTCTCCCATCGCTGTTAACAAAGCAAACTAAAAACTCGACATAATTGTTGTTGAATTTTCTCAATTTCGCTCGTTTGGGCTTAGTGTCACTTGACGATGTGGACTGACCAGACCTGACTGAAATGTTGATCCGTTTTTAGCGCAAAAGCTAGCGGGATGGCTAATAAGCCTAGCTACGCAGCAGCAGGAAAGGTTTGTTGCGAGTGAAGTGAATGTCTTAGTGATGATTGTTGTGATTGATTTGATTGATTTGTCTCAATCACATCAGTGAGTTTCTATTGGGCAAAAGATAACATGGGTGGGATTGATGTACACAATATGCTTGTTTGATTGGCGCAACTGGCACCCGTCTGTAGATATGCAAACAGAGCAGTTACATTTTTATTTTACAAATGATTTTACGGACCCCAGTTTGAGAACCGTTATGTTAAGGCGTCTCGAGTGAACGCACCTTGAGTGTGTGTAGCACTCAGCTGCCCTTGGTTCAACAAAAAGCCCTTCTTCTGTTCTGCGGTCTCTTGTTATCCATGTTGACTGGCACAGACACAGAGCCCCACCAAAAATGTTTTCTTTTCACTAAAACCTACAAAAAAAACGAATTTCCCTTTGTAAAGCACGTCTTGAAGTTTTTTGTTTGTGTTTCTCCCTTTTTCTTCCTGTGTGCTGCAACCAAAATGTAAAACCTTGATGATGCACAGCATACGAAGGATCATGGTGTGGTTAAATATCATCTTGCAGGACCTCACCGACCAAACCATGTCCTCCTTGTGTGTGTGTGTGTGTGTGTGTGTGTGTGTGTGTGTGTGTGTGTGTGTGTGTGTGTGTGTGTGTGTGTGTGTGTGTGTGTGTGTGTGTGTGTGTGTGTGTGTGTGTGTGTGTGTGTGTGTGTGTGTGTGTGTACGAGAGGGAAGAGTTAAGGCGTACATATGTATATCATATACCACAAAGAAAATGCTGTGTCTTTCAAATGCTTTTGGCTTCATTTATATTCAATAAGTAAAGTGCATTAAAACAAAAGCAATTAAAACCAGGTATACTAGTAATACCGAAGCCATCAAGGAAAACATGAAAATGATATGCATGTGCTTTTTAAATGACTTGGCAAGCAGAGCAAGAAAACACCCATCTTTGCACTGCGGCTTCCACATTTACACTGCTTGTTTACCAAGATAACAGAGTATACGCCTGTCAGCTTTACTCTTCAGTGAATCTCTTAAGCACTTTTAATTTAGAAAGCAAGGTAATTACAATGATTAGGCCTCTCTACCTCTTCCGCTCTCTCTTACTCTTTCTCTTCATCTCACACTGTCCCTCTCTCTTTATCTCTCTCTCTCTTTCATCTCTCTCTCTCTCTCTCTCCTCCCCTCTCCCTCGTTCTCTCCCTCTGTCTCTGTCTCTCCCTCTCTCTCTCTCTCTCTCTCTGTCTCTCTCTCTCTCTCTCTCTCTCTCTCTCTCTCTCTCTCTCTCTCTCTCTCTCTCTCTCTCTCTCTCTCTCTCTCTCTCTCTCTCTCTCCTCCCTCTCCCTCGTTCTCTCCCTCTGTCTCTGTCTCTCTCTCTCTCTCTCTCTCTCTCTCTCTCTGTCTCTCTCTCTCTCTCTCTCTCTCTCTCTCTCTCTCTCTCTCTCTCTCTCTCTCTCTCTCTCTCTCTCTCTCTCTCTCTCTCTCTTACTACTAGTACTCTGTTTGTATTCACCTTTGTCTTCTTTCTCTGTGTTGGTTCCCTTTGGTCTGTTCCTCTGCGGTTCTCCATTGTGTTGTTTTCATGGCACCGCCATGGAGGGGTGAAATAGCGGTGGAGTCAAAACAAACCAAAAAGATTTGTGTGAAGATATTATTATTTTCTTTTACGTGAAATGAAATGCACGCGTTTCCCCATTTGCGAGATTTGCAAATGCCGTTAAGACATCATGACATGCCATTAACATTCAGAGCTTTTTAGTGACTTTAACAACAAAAAAGTCACGGCGGAGATCATTTAGAGTTGTAATGCAATGGGGTGGACGACAAAGACGAAGTCTGCAACTTTAAATAATGCTCTCAGAATTAATGCTTTATTTCCATTTTTTTATTTTTGCTTATGCGTTTTGCATATGCTAGCTAAAAAGTCGATTCTTATAGCGCTATAGTTGGCTGCCCAAAAGCACTGGAGCCGCCGAAAGCTACCAACAGGCGAGAGCAGTTATTCACGAATAGGGATATTCGTGAAATCTGTGATTTATTTTATTCCTACGTGTTCCCACTCCAAAAGACGGAAAGAAAAAAGAACACTACAGCTGATTTGGTCATTAATGTTACAGGTTTTGGGGGATTTTCATGATTCTCTTTGGGTCAACAATATGTTGGTTTGGTTTTAGGCTATAGTATATATATATATATATCTATATATATAACATACAGTGTACATACAGTACGTATATATATATATATATATACTTTATATATAATATACAGTGTGGGAGTTGTATTTACCGGTAGCTTTCGGCTGAAACTAGCCTCAAGAGTGTACAACACAAGTAAATACCAGCGTCACCAGCGACCCATTAGGACTTGTGGGCTTATTTCGTTTCCACTTATTTTGTTCTTCTGTCGCTTGTTATCTATACAAACTAGACGGGGGGAAGAAGAAACGGTGGAAGATGTGCAGGAATTGTAGTCAGGACACTAACAAAACGCTATTTCAAACCTGCTCTTCCAAACCGTTTTTACTGGCTAATGTTCAACCCATCGGCAATAAGATGGACGAACCTAATGCACGGATAAAAAAATCCCAGCGGGACACCAGGAACTGCTGTGTAATGGCCTTCCTCGAGACGAGACTCAGGAGATCACACAGACACGGTGGTTACAGTCTGGGTCCCACACCTTTTGCCAGGACAGAACAGCTGATTCAGGCAAGTGGCGGGGGTTATTGGGAACATTGTGTGGGCTATGGATATAGCAGTGCTCCCTGGTCCTTGAATTGCTATCTGTAAATCTCAGACCCTTCTGTCTTCCCCGGGAGTTCACATCGGTCATTCTGAGTGTAGTCTCCGTCCCTTCCCCCAGGCAGATAAGACTATTGCTTTGGATGAACTGTATGGAATTATCAATGGTCTGAATAATGTGCCTCCCTGGAGGCGGCCTTCATTGTAGTTTGAGATTTCACCAGAGCCGGCATGAAGAAGGTCCTGCTTGAATACCAGCAGCACATTGACTTTTCCCACACATGGAGACCGACCCTGGACCCTGGAAAGTCTGACCATGTCTCTGATCCTCTCCTCCGGCCAGCGGTGAAAACTGAATCCATCGATGGAGTGACTACTCTCCAGTCTACCGACCGTCCAATGTTTCTCGAGCCAATGGATGGGGACATAAATTAGTACACAGACACAGTTTCTTCTGTTGCATTTGCATTTCCATTGCATCTACAGAAGAAGAATAAAGCATATAGGACTAAGGGGGGAGGCCCAGTCCTCTACCTCACAACCAGACGAGCTGAACAGCATCTGTGCTCGCTTTGAGAGGGGCAGCGACCCCCATGCAGTAGAGTGCCAAGCCAATTGATTGCTCCTGCATTATGGTGTCAAGACTGCGACCTCTCGCTCAACATCGGCAGGACAAAGGAGATGATGGTGGACCACAGGAGGCTACGGGAGGGACGGCATCCACCTGTAAACGGTCGATGGGCCCGCTGCTTCAGGTTCCTTCGGGTGCCCGTCAAGGATGACCTTCACCTGGTCCGCCCACACAAATCCACTGGGAGGCATCTCTTCTTCCTGAGGAGACGGGAAGAAGTTTGGTTTGGGCCAAGTCATCCTCAGAAACGTTTACAGGTGCACAATTTGAGCGCAACGTCACAGTGTGCTACAGGTGCTGCACAGCCAATGACTGTAAGGTCTTAACCTGCAGGGTTGTCAGGACCTCAGAGCCCAGCCCTACAGAACTCGTACCACCACATACTGCCCCAAGGAAATCTCTCGGGATTATTGAGGACTCCACCCCAGCACAAACACTTTTCACTCTGCTGCCATCTGGCAGGCCATACTGGAGCATCCGGTCTCGCTCCAGCAGACTGAAGGACAGTTTCTATCCTGGAGCCATCACACAGTCTGTGACTTCTTACATCCAAGAACTTTATTCAAGAACTTTATTTGTCACATACAGATACAGGATGTGCAGTGAATGAAGTGCAGAATTGTGCAAACTAAATATAAAAAGGTCAATGCAACTTTATTTACACACACACATCACACTCTAACCAAATAATTTAAGAATTGATATTATACCTCCGGCACATAACTTTGAGTTTTTCACATAACTGGATTTGCACATAATTGGACTTTGTATATTATTAGATTTTGTCAGCTATATGATTCCCCTGTAATATCCGTAAGGCTTTCTAGCTAAATGTATCTAGTATAGTATGTATATTATGGCCTAAATGGGAAGTTACTTTGCCAGTGACTTGAGAATGTCATGAGAATTCAGGTGCAATGTGTGTGTGTGTGTGTGTGTGTGTGTGTGTGTGTGTGTGTGTGTGTGTGTGTGTGTGTGTGTGTGTGTGTGTGTGTGTGTGTGTGTGTGTGTGTGTGTGTGTGTGTGTGTGTGTGTGTGTGTGTGTGTGTGTGTTGCGCCTCAGACAGTATAAGACTTGAACAAAAGCAAACATAGGTTGAGGACATAAGGAGACATAATAGGGTGAATCGTTCGTATTGTATTTCGACTAGTCGGCCATTGAAACCACGGCACAAAAGGCATCGGGGGCGTTCTAAGAATTGTGTTTATCGTTTCTTTGTTATAATTTTGTTTAAAAAACGCCTGGTTCATCTTTTTGTTCGTTTGTTTGTCATGTCCTGTCTAAATACCCTGCGGGGGCCATCCTTTTTTAAGGATTCTGGTTAAGTCGGGTCTACGCGGTGATTGGTGATGGCTCATTAAGGGGATTAGTTAAATTAAGCTACAGCGTGTGTTTTCATTGAACCCGATTGGATAATTCTTTTTACTTACTCATGAAAAGATAATGGCATTTGTGATTATGATTTTATAACTGCTTTTGGCATTTTTAATCCCCAGCGTTGAATGAAAAGCACACATGTATCCGTAATGAAGGTTGGGTTTTGGCTTTTATAGGATGAAGGATTTCCACTTTTCAGAGTCATAATCCAAATGATCTTACTTTAAGAAGTAGTTTTTTTACATTTGACATGGCCCGCCTAAAATACTTAAAATCGTTTTAATTTGGTAAATCCACAACTGTGGATTTATTTGACAGTGTAGAAGAACCAATACAATATTGCGGACCGTTTTTTTTTTTTTTTAGTAAAAGAGTAAAAGAGATGTAACGTGTGTGCTCAAGGTCGTCTCGTGCTAGCCGCATGTCGTCACGTGCTCGCTGTCGTCGCGTGCTAGCTGTCGTCGCGTGCTCGCTGTCGTCGCGTGCTAGCTGTCGTCGCGTGCTCGCTGTCGTCGCGTGCTAGCTGTCGTCGCGTGCGAGCGCTGTCTTACTTGGTCCTCAACGCCGTAAACAATGCTTGGCTCTCTCTTCTTCATGGTGATCAGACTGGCCTTTGATGAGTTCCTCCTTTTTCTCCTTCTCTTCCGAAGACATTCCTTCATTCGAATGCCAAACTTTTCTGTTCATTAAAACTCGAAACGGGTAGAAGAGGAATAGTTTTGGGGTTTAATGAGGTAAGCGATTTTAAGGTTGTTGTTTGTTTTTTTAAGCGCAACGTTGACCAATTTACAACCGAAAACAAGGTCTCTCTCGTCCTATTTAGCCAACATCTGTCGAGAGAGCCTCAAGGTTAGGCTCGCCTCCAGCTCGTCCGTAAACAGCCGCAAGCATATGTTGTTTACGAGCGTGGCTCAAAGTTTCAACGGCCAAATACACTTCCCCCCCCCCCCCACCCACCAAGATAATGCCGTTAAGTTTGTGCAAAGTTGTAAAAGGTGTTAAGTGCAGAAAAAGGTGTGTTAATTAAAAAAAAATAAGCGTAATATGTTTCAGGGGACTACTCGTTATTAGTGTGTGTGCGTGTGTGTGTGTGTGTGTGTGTGTGTGTGTGTGTGTGTGTGTGTGTGTGTGTGTGTGTGTGTGTGTGCGCGTGTGTGCATGCGTGTGTGTGTGTGTGTGTGTGTGTGTGTGTGTGTGTGTGTGTGTGCGCGCGCGTGTGTGCGTGCGCGTGTGTGTGCATGCGTGTGTGTGTGTGTGCGCGCGCGCGAGAGAGTGTGAGTATGTACGCGTTCCGTTGTGCGCCTGCCTGTGTGTATGCGGTGCAAACGAATTAATCAAAAATGTGTCAAACAGGAGGGCAAGCGATAAAGTTTCCTTTGGCAATATTCTAATTGCATCTGTCATATCTACAGTTAAAACATTCCCCTTCCTACATAATAGATAGCGCACACAATTCACCCAGACGGCAGACAACGGATGCATTTAGTCCCAGATTGCTTCTTTTTTATTTTTTTTTTACTATTCTCCGAGGCACAAATCAAACCCCGTCGACAAGGGTGTGTCCGTTTTTTCTTCTCCTTTAAATTTTTATTAAAAATGTTTTGCCTTTGACGACGGCGGCGGCGGCGGCGGCGGCGGCGGCGGCGGCGGCGATGTCAAAGTGACGCATAACTAGAAGCGGCGTGTCCACGCTCCTCGGGGAATTGGCCGCCACGTGGATGTCATACATTGACGGTTTTACTTTTTTATTATTTTATTATTCTCTTCCCGGGGTTTGTGCCAAGCACGGCGTACCACCTGCTGAGGGAGTCTGATTTTGATGGCGTGTTCATGGCAGTGTGTTAGGGGAGGGAGGGCGGTGTCTTCCGCTCTCCAGCGGCACATGATGTTGCTGGTGGCAGGTGGTGGTGGTGGTGGTGTTGGCTGTGGCGGTGGTGGTGCAGGTGGTAGTGGTGGTGGTGGTGGCGGAGGTGAAGGTGGTGTAAGCAGAGGTGGTGGTGGTGGCAGAGGATGGTAGTGGTGGTGTTGGCTGTGGTGGTGGTGGTGCAGGTGGTAGTGGTGGTGGTGGTGGTGGTGGTGGTGGTGGTGGTGGGTGGGTGGTGGTGTGCAGAGGGTGGTGGTGGTGGTGTTGGCTGTGTTGGTGGTGGTGGCGGAGGTGGTGGTGGTGGTGGCAGAGGATGGTAGTGGTGGTGTTGGCTGTGGCGGTGGTGGTGCAGGTGGTAGTGGTGGTGGTGGCGGAGGTGGTGGTGGTGGTGGTGGTGGTGGTGGTGGTGTTGGCTGTGGCGGTGGTGGTGCAGGTGGTAGTGGTGGTGGTGGCGGAGGGTGGTGGTGGTGGTGGCAGGGGTGGTGGCTGATCAAGAGGAGGCCTCATTCATCATAATGACACCGGGAGGGGGGAGGGGTTCCTTGACGTCTCTGTACATCTTGTCTGGATCCTCCCCTGTGTTCATTTACTACCACAAGAGAAAGTGGACACCGCTGGTCCCCAGACCCCAACAGATGGGAGAAAGAAAGAAAAGCAAGTTGACGGAACCCAGACAGGACAGCGAGGAAGATGAGAGAGAGAGAGAGAGAGAGAGAGAGAGAGAGAGAGAGAGAGAGAGAGAGAGAGAGAGAGAGAGAGAGAGAGAGAGAGAGAAATATATGAGTAGAGAGAGAGGGACATAGAGGAAGAGGAAAAGAGAGAGAGGGACATAGGTAAGAGGAAAAGAGAGAGAGGGACATAGGGAAAGATGAAAAGAGAGAGACGGACATTGAGGGAGAGAGACAGAAAAGAAAAGAGAGAGAGAGAGAGACATAGGGGAAGAGGAGTAGAGCGAGAGAGAGAGACATAGGGGAAGATGAGTAGAGAGAGAGAGAGAGTGAGGGAGAGAGACAGAGGGGAAGATGAGTTGAAAGATGAGTAGAGAGAGAGAGAGTGAGGTAGAGAGACATAGGGGAAGATGAGTAGAAAGAGAGAGAGGGAGGGAGAGAGACGAACGGGGGCAAAGAGTGGTAAACACACATTATGTTATTCGTTCCCAGGCAAGATGAGTCTTATATTAAGGGGTTCAAGGTAAAGATGAATCCTTATTGAGAGATGGCTACTTTATTCAGCCCCAGAGGGAAATATAAAAGTATATTACACACACATACATAATATTAAAAAAGGAAAAACAATTTGCACTTCATGATACCTTGAAATTGAAATGCAGCGTGGAAATTGTTTTTGTTGTGTGTTCTGAAACAGAATACAGATTCCAACCGTGTATTGTGTTGTAGCGGTATACCGCATCAACAACGAGACACCCCTTTTTCCGCAGTTTAGTCCGCTGCATATTGAAGAGCCTGGATGGTCTTGTAGTCAGTGGTTGATTCCCGGTTGAAGACTTTTCCTGATCAACAGTCTGCCCGCAGGAGACCTTGGGCGCAAAATAACCCCTAACCTCTACCTGGGTGTAAAATAACATGTACAGGAAGAATTCACCGAAACTAAATGACTAAATCCTAAAATTGTTCACAAAGTCTCGATTGGGTGTTTAGTTAAGTAAAGTTAGGTTAAGTTAAGTTTGAACTCTCAAGTAAGAACCAGGGAAGGGCACCTTGTGTGTTGGGATGTGTTGGAAAATAATATCAAATCTGGTTTTTTTTTAACACTTTGGTCAATTCTATAGTTTGGGTGTTGGTGTTTGTTGGGTAGTGTGCAAGCACTATATACACGCCTCAGGTTTGAATTCTCCTTTCACAATTGAGCTTTTATCCCAAGCGTCTTATCACAGTGAATTTGAACACATGTCATTAAAACAACAAGTGGGGGGGGGATGGCTTGTCGTACGACTTAAGGTCGTACGACATCGGGGGGGGGGGGGGCAGGGGGGGGGGGGAATCGAACCAAGTACCCTTTCAGCCACGGAGAGTCAAAAGCGTCGTACCTAATGATGCTCTCCCGTAGTCACGCTATCGGCCCCCCCCTCCTGGAGGAGGATATTGCGGAGGTGTGCCCGGGTGTGGTGGTGGTGGTGGGGGGATTTATACACACCTTAAATGGCTCCTTTCTCCTCCATACTCCCCTGATTGTTTGAAATGCAATTATGCTAATCATCACTCAGGTCATGAGTATGCTGCACGGAGGCCCTGCTCCTCTCTCTCTCTCTCTCCTCTCTCTCTCTCTCTCTCCTCTCTCTCTCTCTCTCTCTCTCTCTCTCTCTCTCTCTCTCTCTCTCTCTCTATCTCTCTCTCTCTCTCTCTCTCTCTCATTTTGCCTCGTTTCGTATCGGTTCCCTTTGAGAATAATTATTCTTAATGGCATATCATTTGAGGGCCCCCTCTTTAGGAAATGGCAACAGCTCTTTCACATTTTATAGTATTATATTCAGGGGTTTTTATTTTGGAAGGGCTTTGTAGTCGGTTGGCTTCCGGACGCACTTAGAAGATGTTTTTGGCGGTCAGTGTGGCGGTCGTGGAGTTGTTATACCGCCGTACTGAACGGGAGGTAGACTTTGACCGATGGATGGCCTTGTGTACTTAGCCTCTCTCAGAAGTGCTCTCTTAGCCGGGCTTGCCCTCATCTTGACACAAGGGGGGCTTGTTTTGTTTGCGCAGGCGGATACACGCTGTACACAATTGAGGAATAGATGCAGACGGGAATATGGCCATGGGCCATGAACCGTTGCAATGAGCATTGTGAGCTAGCTCCGACGCCGCTGTATCTTATCAGGTAAATGGAAAACGGCACCAAAAAAACAACTGGTGGCTAACCCAACCTGACGCTCAATAGCTCAACTAGCCTTTCTTACGCGCATGTGTTCACGCTATGAATTCAGTACAAAAAACCTCATGTAAAAGTAATAGTCAAGTGTCAGTATCTTGTAAGTGTTTAAGTATCTTATGGAGGTAGCCTGTAAATGTGTTCAAGTTGTTAATACATTTTCCCTTTCAGTTGATAAACAAATAGAATGAACTAGAAAGACTTGAGTGGAGAGGGAGACAATACAGTTAATGTCAGTCACATGACCGCGACGGTCAACTGTTTGCTTCCCCAGGCACGCAAGATTAGTGTGACCCAACAATGGTCACACTTAGGCCGGATTAGCTTCCGGGCGGTGGCTGTTTTCATGTATTAAATGCATTGAAAGCGATGACACAGGTTTTTTTTTAAGCATTGATGTAATGTGGATTGATCGATTCTATCTATCTGTATTTTTAAGGACTTAGGGTTGGTGATGTACTGTATACCAGGGCTTCTTAAACGTGTTGGGGCCAGGGAGGTTCCCTTACAGGGGAAAACTATTTTCCAAAGACCCCCTTTAGAATCGTTACACAGATTAAACATATATACGCTTACCACCATTTATACTCTTAGATGCCGTTGGAACTGTTTGTATTCCCAAAAAAAAATGTTCAACCTAAATACCTTCGGACGAGACAAAAACGACTACTGTTTGCAACTGTTTCTGCGAGAGAGCCAGTTGGTTTTGTGGTGCTATGGACCCAATATGAAAGATGTTTTGACACAAGCGAGCTCGGAGGAACGTGGTACACATCGACATTGACGGGACCACACACGTGGACACATGGATCGATGCCTGCTGTAAACAAACATCACATCACATCACATCACAGCACGCCGACACCTTACTCCTCAGCTCCCGAACCCAACAGGTGAGTTGGTTACCAGTTACAGTTACAAGTGTTTATCCTGAAAGAGGCGATGGGCTTTGTTTACCGACCAATACCCCAACTGGGGTGGACGAGGTGGAGGGAGGAGGGTGAGGGTGAGGAACCACAAAACAACAAATCCGGTTGTTTTACGATCAGTGCTGAACTTCGATCTTTGCAGAGATTCTCCAGGGAAAAAATATTAACTTCCCATATTTGCGAGTGAGCGAGGACCCCCCCCCCCCCTAAGAGTTGTTGCTTCAGAGCTGCTGGCCAACACAAGCTTATAATGCCATCTGGCCAGGCAAACACACACACACACACACACACACACACACTAGAGTTGCTGGTTAATTTAGAAGCCAGAAAAAATAGAGCCACCGGCAAAGCCAACACGTTGTCACAAGAGGTCGAGGGCATTCTGAGCTCTGGCCGCGCTCGCTCACATATCATTTAGTTTATTTTTTGATTATTTTTGTATTTTTATTTTGGGGTTTCTGGGAAAGAAGCCCAACGTTATGATTCCCTGGTGAGGTTTATATTATTATTATTATATATATATATATATATATATTTTGTTCAAGTCAAGGGAAAAAGGCTCTCTCTGCCGAACATCTGTTGGTGGAGATCCATCAAGCACCGACCATCACATGAATCAGATGCTGGTGGCTGCGGGTTGCCGGGGCTGCACTCTAAATCAAAGATGGGCCCCGCATCCCCGGATTCATTGGGCTAATTTATTGAACCGTTTCCCCCGCAGCTCTTAATAACTCAACGTTTTGCTTCAAAAGTACACATTCAAATGGAAGCGCGTTGAGCGCCGCAGTATGGGACACGCCGGTTAGCGATATGTCATTTCTCAATTAGGACGGCCCCATACTTTATAGTGCTAATATAACGCGGTCTGATTAATTCCGCTCTAAAAAAAAACACCCTACGCTACTGAAGGGGGAACACAGCTACCTTTTTAAGCTAGACAGCTTATCTGGTTGTTCTGCCGTTGACAACTCAAACTGCCTCTTTACAAGCAAAGTACTTATACCAATAATCTTTAATGTCTCTACTTGGCAGGACAGTCTAGTGGCTGTTCCACTTCCACAGTCAAAGGTACTGGAAAGTTCAGACCCACATGTCCACAATCCATGTCCACCTGCTCCATAACGGCATGTAATGGTAATGCTAATGGACTGCTTTTATCTAGCGCTTCTATCCAAAGCGCTTTACAAGTCGTGCCTCACATTCACCCATTCATACGGTTGTGAGGAGACCGCTCTAAGTGCTGAGCTATGCTGCCACCCATGTCCTTAGCGTTGTTACGTAATGCCCAAAAAAACATGTCATACTGATACTATTTAGTATTTGTAGACATATATATATATATATGTGTGTTTTGATAGGGGCCGCAGAATAGCTCAGTCTGTTTGAAGGTTGCCGGTTCAAGTCCCCGAAACACCTGGGCACTGCCGAAGTGCCCTTGAGCAAGACCTCTCAGACCCCCTACACTGCTCCCAGGGCAGCTGTATATACACAATAGCTGCCCACTGCTCCTAATACTAGGATGGGTTGAATGCAGAGAAACTAATTTCACTGTGTTTCACTGTGTTTGTACATATATACGTATGGGACTGTAGCAGACAACACTGCCACCAGGCATTAAAATGGCTACTTGAGGGGCCTCCTGAAGACAAGGACACAGGGCGATGAGGAAGACAAGGACACAGGGCGATGAGGAAGACAAGCACACAGGGCGATGAGGAAGACAAGGACACAGGGTGATGAGGAAGACAAGGACACAGGGGGATGAGGAAGACAAGGACACAGGGCGATGAGGAAGACAAGGACACAGGGGGATGAGGAAGACAAGGACACAGGGCGATGAGGAAGACAAGCACACAGGGCGATGAGGAAGACAAGGACACAGGGCGATGAGGAAGACAAGGACACAGGGCGATGAGGAAGACAAGCACACAGGGCGATGAGGAAGACAAGGACACAGGGGGATGAGGAAGACAAGGACACAGGGCGATGAGGAAGACAAGCACACAGGGCGATGAGGAAGACAAGGACACAGGGCGATGAGGAAGACAAGGACACAGGGCGATGAGGAAGACAAGCACACAGGGCGATGAGGAAGACAAGGACACAGGGGGATGAGGAAGACAAGGACACAGGGTGATGAGGAAGACAAGGACACAGGGTGATGAGGAATCCGGTTTATTGCCAGAGTTTGAATCATGGTGAACAGAGCAGATGGTACATGCTAGAGCTCTCTCCTCTTAGTGTGTGTGTGTGTGGTGGAGGCTGTTTTAACCTGTGGGCCTTGATTAACAATGACCCACAGGTGTGCAGCCTCACCAGCCAATCAGTCCAATTGAGGCCAGGGGAGGCTGCTTAAACCAGCCAACAACCACACACACACACACACACACTCCACAATGACCAATGAACAGGATTCAAAATTCAAGATTTAGATTTTTGATTTTGTTGCACCCCTGTGTGTTTAAGACATCAGGAGAATAGAGGATAGTTCAGGACCCTGGACAGCACCCCTCCTCCTCCAGTTAACAAGTCCATGTTTTTGGGCTTGGCACTACTACTAACTAACTGGGTATAACTAACTGGGTATAACTAACTGGGTATAACTAACTGGCGTTATGAGCGGCAGCTGAGGCCGATTCAGGGGGTTTTAATCAGCAGCTGAAGTGAATGCAATTTCATAATTTCAGCTTGTAGCACTTTTATCCAAAGCGACGGATGGACTAAATACATGTCATTAATGAGCAGGTGTGGTGAGGGAAGTTATCTGGAAGTGGATTATATATATATATTTATATACATATATACACATATATACATATATATATATATATATATATATTGACATTTACATTTAGGGCATTTGGCAGACGCTTTTATCCAAAGCGACTTACAGGTGTATAGTTGAAGCAGACAATAGCATAACGCTGAGGTACGCAAACATAAAAATGGTACAGATGGTACAAATAATGGTACAAATATATACAGTAACTGACATCTTTTTTGTGGTATGATTAAATTGGTCGCGGGTCACAGTTTGAACTGTGGAACTACAACAATATAAAGACAATAAGCAGACATCCAGGGCAGACAGCATTTGGTGGAATAAACTAAATGGATTCGAAGCGGGGGGGGGGGGAAAAAGGGCAATGTCGGCACATGACATAACAGCGTTGGATAAGCATGGAATTGTATTAAATAGCTGAGCCTTACCGTCCTCCGGGGGGGGAAAGGGGGGGGGGGGGGGGAATGACTTAATAACTGTGTCTGACAACATATCAGTACGATCCATAGTTCATGGCTCAAATCCAGCATTTTTTATTATTTTTAATAAGCCCAGAGTCCACTTAACTTGATTTGCATTAACGCTGCGGCCACATGGCTTCTTTTTTTTGTTTATAGACGCTCCGCTCGCTGTCCGTCCCCCCCCCCCCCTCCCTCCCTCCCTCCCTCCCTCCCTCCCTCCCTCCCTCCCTCCCTCCCTCCCTTCCCCCCCCTCCCTCTCGCTCCAGTTGGTATATCTGTGACTGATATTGTTTTTGGATCTCCTCGTGGCGGGCTAGGGGAGACTAAATTGCCTAATGTACTGTGGAGCATGAAATGTTTTTGTAAATGTACTATTTCCCTTGATGGGATTGCCTCTGGCGCTCTGCCGCGCGAGGGGCTAGCTGTCTCTAGCCTCTCGCGTCTTTCGGCTAGCGCTGTGGCTGTCTGGGCGCGCGGCGGCTGAGGCTAGCTCAGTGCCTCTGCCGCGGCGACAGCCGGCGTTTTTTTAAGAGTCGCTATGTCTGTGTTAAAACAATGAGGTGAAAACGGCGAGAGTTGGCACTTTAAAAATGCACATAACATTTAAAAACGCACATTACATTTAGAAGGCATAACAGGCGTGTCAATAAATGTATTTCTAAATGCAGGTTATGGGCCAAAACACCTTGGGCAGAGTCAATTATGTCATGCCTTAAAGTAGGAGAGAGAGAGAGGAGAGAGGGAGAGGAGGGGGAGGGAGAGAGATGGAGTGGGGGGAGGGAGAGAGAGGGAAGGGGGGAGAGAGAGGGAGAGAAACGGAGTGGGGGGAGAGAGAGAAAGAGGAGAGAGAGAGAGAGAGAGAGGAGAGAGAGAGAGAGAGAATGAGGGATTCAGAGGGAAGTGTGAGAGGGCGAGGCAAAGAGAGGGGGCAAGGGATAAAGCGAGACAAAGACAGAGATGAAGGGAGGGAGGGAGAGGAGCAGTGTGAGAGGGAGGGAGGGTGGGAGTGAGAGGAAAAGAGAGTGAGATAGATGAGTGTGAGCGCCAGGGAGACTAAAAAGAAGAGCATGCGAGATGGAGAGAGAGAGAGCGAGAGAGAGAGAGAGAGCTTGGGCAGGGGAGAGAGAGAAAACTGTGTGCGAGAGGGAAAGACAAAAGGTCGAGGAGAGCGTGGTACTAGTGAAGATCGGCAGTGCTGAGATATGGCGGCCATTACGTGGATGGCAGCGCTGGCCAGGTCGAGGACATGGAGGTCGCGCGCAGCGGGACTTGGCCCCCCTACACACTCACACGTACGTGCTCCCACACACATACGCGCTCACACACACACACGTATGTGCTCACACACACACACATACGCGCTCACACACACACACGTATGTGCTCACACACACACACACACACACACACACACACACACACGTATGTGCTCACACACACACACACACACACATACGGTGATCTCTCACACACACACACACACACACACACACACACATACGGTGATCTCTCACACACACACTCTGTGGAATCTGCCAAGCGGCAGAGAGAAGAGCCTCCTATTGCTAGGTTCAGGGCAGAACACTTGGACAAGCAGAAGCAAGCAGCCACCTCCCCCTCACTGCGGTGTACTGCACTTTGTCTTTTGTTTAGACAATAATGGTGTTTACTAGTAGTGCACACAGTCACTGTTTGTTAAAGTTCCTTAAAAACAACAGCAAACCGTTCAACTTCAGCTGCATCTCTTTCAGATGCAAAGACGCTGAATCATAATTGTCCGCTGGCGCCGCGATTCAGAGAGAAGAAGAAGTGATCAGTGATTGACAACACCTGCTGCTGGCGCACCTGTCTTTTAATTGGTTCCTGGGAGCCCCGCCCCCTCTCTCTCTCTCTCTCTCTCTCTCTCTCTCTCTCTCTCTCTCTCTCTCTCTCTCTCTCTCTCTCTCTCTCTCTCTCTCTCTCTCTCTCTCTCTTTGCAAGCGCTATGTTCCCAGGATGCATTTATGCTACAGTATACCAGAGCATTGTTAAATACATAGTTTAGTATAACTGATGGGTCAATAACAGTTCCGAGAGAGAGTGTGTGTGTGTGTGTGTGTGTGTGCGCGTGTGTGTGTGTGCGTGCGTGCGTGTGTGTGTGTTATTTTTTTTCAATAACAGGACTCCACTGACTGTTTAACAGTTGCAAATCAATGGCGCTGCAAATTCAGCATTAACGACGACGGTGGAACAAACCTAACGACCCCAGACCAGATGTTTCCTTGACAATGCTTAAAAAATAAATACAATATGGCAATATGACAAGAAGGCTATTTTAATTTCAGCTGATAGAGTCGATTAAAAATAATAATAATAATAATAATAATAATAATAACAATAATGTAGCTAATATCTAACCGTTGTTGGTAACTGTGGTTAATGTGGAATGTATCCCCCCCTGTCTGTCTGTCTGTCTGTCTGTCTGTCTCTCTCTCTCTCTCTCTCTCTCTCTCTCTCTCTCTCTCTCTCTCTCTCTCTCTCTCTCTCTCTCTCTCTCTCTCTCTCTCTCTCTCGGGGGGGAAAACAGGCTTTATATATAATTATGAACCAGATGAGTTCCATCACAAAAGTAAAAAATAACAGAGTAATTCATATCATTATGAGGGTTTGGTTGGGCCAGGGCGCTGTGGACCTCTGTGAAATGGAAAACGAGATTTTGCCCCCCCCCCCCCCCAAAAAAGCCAAAATGACGGGGAATTATCCGTGGCTAGATTAGTCTTGTCGGGTACACGGAGATCGCTCCATCTGGCTCGAGCTTTGTTTTTTTCAACGCATTAGACGAGTTCAATACATTGTCATAAATAGGAAATATGATAGAGAGAGACAGACAGACAGACAGACAGAGAGACAGTTACTTAGATAGATGGATAGATAGATAGATAGATAGATAGATAGATAGATAGACGGATAGATGGAGCTAGCTAGCTAGGCGCTTACGGCCTTACTTTTGCTACGTATAATTCAATCGTCTATCTGCATTAGGCGTTGTCACATCGAACAGGTTCCCTTTTTCTACTCGCACTGCAGTTGTTATTATTATAAATGAAAAATAGGAATCAGCCGAAGCCTGCTGGAGCGTTGCGCACGCGTTCTGTGCTCTGTATGTGATTATAATACGTTTACGGCATTAAAACTCTCCGGCATATTGCGTAATTTCCCCGATAAGTCGGAATGTTTCGATGGAGGTTGCCTCAGAGACGGTACACTTCCTCAGAGGGAGAGAGGGAGCGCGGGCCAGGTACCAAAAGAAAAACATATACAATGAATACATTTGTATTCAAGCAGGAATACATCTACGTAAACCACGCCAATGTCACACACGACGCTATTAAACCCTCAAAGTCTCATCTCCTGCCTTTTCTTTCTTTTCTCTTTCTTTTACTACCTTCTTTCTCTTTTTTTCTTCCCCTTTTTCACACACACACCACACACCACACACACCACACCCACACACCACACACACACACCACCACAAAGAACTAAGGGTTTCAGAGAAACCACGGATGGATTCCACACATCAAGACGGTATGCCAGGCAGCCCAGCTGTGTCCCTGACCGACCAAAGAGAGAGACTGGACTGGGCTGGGCTGGGTTTTGGCTGCCAATCACCCCTTGAGCAGCCCCCCCCCCCCCCCCCAGCTCCCCTCGTCCGATGGGTGACGGAGAAGCCCCAAGGCACATCAGGTTGAAAGACGGCGGCGCAGGAAGGGGACCCGTGTGCCGTATGGGGACGAGAGGGGCGGTTTGAAAAGAATAAGAAAAAAGCCAGGATGAGAAAGGGATTTGCGTTTCTTCATTTTCGGTTGGAATGCTCTAAAAGAATACATAGCCCCCCCCTCCCTCCCCTCCCCCCCACCCCACCCCACCCCCCCGGGAGGCCCACAGACGGTTGAGTACTGTCCCTCCGGCCTGTCCTACCACTCTGTGTGAACTCTTACTAATTCTAGTCGAGCTCGTCGAGCGGCTCAGTAATGTCACAGGGGACACGCTTATTATTATCAGTTCTGAATGTTAATAGTACGATATGCTACGTCTGATAGGAATCCACGCTCGCGGGAGCGCAGCGTTTAAGCATTTATTATCAAACATAATTAAAGGGACATTTGCCTGGAATACCGAAACGATCACCAACAACATTTTTGGATGAGGAGGGATTTAGGGGTGGCAGTAGCCACCAGTAGTCTGTTTGGGACTTTGCTTGGGAACCGGAGGGTTGCAGGTTCAAGTCCCCAAAACTCAGTGAGAAGTGGTGCTTGGAAAAAGGTGCCAGTTCGATTCCTGGGCACTGCCGGGGTGCCCTTGATCAAGGCACCGGACCCCTTACACTGCTCCCCAGGCAGCGGTATATACAATAGCTGCCCACTGCTCCTAACACTAGGATGGGAGTTGAAAAAAGGTGCCAGTTCGATTCCTGGGCACTGCTGGGGTGCCCTTGAGCAAGGCACCAGACCCCTACCCTGCTCCCCAGGCAGCTGTATATACAATAGCTGCCCCACTGCTCCTAACACTAGGATGGGTGAGTTGAATGCAGAGAAATACATTTGATTGCGTGTGTGTATACATGTATGTGACCAATCAAGAGGATTCAATCCTTCAACTCCTTCCAATCATCATCGGAATTCAGTCTGCAGTGGAGTCAAAAGACACAGCCGGTCCAAGCAGGTTGTCACCATCCGTCCCCTATCACTGTGATTTCTATATTAGATTCTCATATTTTGTCCAGACGGCGGTTCCTCTAACGGCGATGGGATTTTGTGCCTTTGGTGTTTTTTTTTCCTTGTCTTCTTTCCCTCAGGGTGTGTTCTTCTCTCACCCCCCTGTGCACACGTGTCTTATTAGGGCCGTTCGGTACGAAGCAGATCCTCCTGCACGCTGCTCTCATCATCAACACCGGTTGGAAGAAGGGATGGAGTGTGTGTGTGTGTGTGTGTGTGTGTGTGTGTGTGTGTGTGTGTGTGTGTGTGTGTGTGTGTGTGTGTGTGTGTGTGTGGTGTGTGTGTGTGTGTGTGTGTGTGTGTGTGTGTGTGTGTGTGTGTGTGTGTGTGAGAGAGAAGAGAGCATGTGAGCCCTCAGAAGAGAGGGAGAAAATTGTCCTTGAAACATGTAACATGTTGCAGTGGCTTCAAGTGGAATTTGACACGTGTCTCCTGGGGGGGGGGGGAGAGAGAGAGAGAGAAAGAGAGAGAAAGAGAGAGAGAGAGAGAACTGACGACAATAATGTATCCGCCAATCAGGGGGCCCCTGACCACCCAATCCCTCCTCTGGTGGTGGCCCCTGGAGGGTGTCATTCATCAAGGCCAGGCTCTGGCTAAATGAAGCAGCGAACACCCTAATAGGACTTTATCTCTCTAAAGTCATTATTCCAGACGCACAAGGGCACTAGTATGGTTTCGGTTAATTACTGAGGATTTTTTTTTTTACTTTTTCTTTCGCTAAGATGTGTTAAGTGATTGGTCGAAAAACAGTGCAGTATTTTGTCACCACAAGTACCACCAGCATACAGTGGCCCTTCCATATGAATATATATATATATGATGATGATAAATTAACACAATGATACAAAATCAAATGATTTCATGTTCACTTCGTATTATTATTATTTTTTATGAACCATTTTACAGCACCTTTGTCTATAAATATCCAGTAGTAGTTTGTCGTTTTAAAACGATAGAGGAGACACACAAGATCAACTGTCAAAAAAATCCCGCAAGCCCTGCTCTGATTGGTGAGATGGGTGAAGTGGGCGTGGCCGGCTGGGTTCCGGCTGACCGTGTTTCTCGGCTATATTAAGAACCTCCGTAATGGCGCTCCGTGACAGGGACCTGGCAATAAAAAAAAACCAGGCTACCTCCCTCCAGGGCTTTTCTGTCCGATTCGGACGACGATAATTGAAAATAATGTAAAAATAGTTGTGCCCGACACACAGGACGGAGGCTAACTCTCCGAGGACAAGGTCAGAGCCCGTGCCTTTTACTTTAATTTTCACATGATTAATTACACACCCGGGGTTTGCCCTGAAAGCATGTTCTACAAGTCATTCCCCGGGACGTTCCGTGCGCCGTGGAACAAAAACCTAGTTTGATTGGTCGAGTTCAACCAGGAAGGTAGATGTGTATGGAATATAATGGAGGGCAGTGCAGTAGAGAGGTGTAGGTACTGGTTGTCAGGAGCCAAAATATGCGGCCCAGGAATTTGTACCAATCCGACCCACTCTGGGAGGGAGCAGGGGTGTGGGTGGGGGGGGGGGGAGGAATCAATCACTTACAAAGAGACCAGCATGGGGTCGTGTTTCTTTAGAAACCCGTCCGAGAAAGAAAACCCCAGAGAGGAGAAGATTGTGTATTTGTGCGGTTTAAACGCGCCTCGGACCCCGGGGAGGGGAAAACAAGAGTAACCGTCAAAGTACACCACATAACATTTAACCCCCGAGTGTGTGCTTTTTTTATTTAGGAATTGTAACTTTTAAATTAAATAATAATGCATCCCTGAAAGAGAAGTGTTATGGACAGGGTATGGAAAGAATGCATGCCAAAGTCGATTTTATAGATAAAACAAATAAGCACAGCTTATGATTCTGATGGTGGTCAGAAACACCACTGGCGTGTGTGTGTTGTAACGATAACGTGTTGTAATTCCTTAGTCATCCAGCGAGGGCAGTGATCCGCCGCCACTTCA
>CM051022.1:9146809-9154309 GCA_027704905.1 Muraenolepis orangiensis | reverse complement strand
TGCCTTTCAATAGCTATGGAAGCTAATGCAGTGAGTCGGGATTGTCCTGTTCTGTTCCTCCATATGTTTTATTAATATTAAAATATCCTTTCCGCAGATGCAGTGGTGACGGGGATCGTTAAAACTTTTTTATAATGTCCATCTTTACACTGAACAGTCGTCTTGAAAAGGGTACTAACAACAATTCCGCAACAACATCATCTTCACCTGTTGCCATTTCGACGTAAAAAACCTACGTAGAAAAAAACCAACGTAGCACTACGCTAGATCCGAGCCAGTGAACCTTCTAGGGCACTATGGAACTGTGGGGAAATCTGAAAGAATACGCCCATTGGCTACAAATCACTATATGATTGGTTGATCAAATTGTCAATCCAAACGTACGCTCTCCTCAGTCTAAGAGCCAAAGCAATCGGGAATACTTTGGTTGAAGGATATTCTTCCCAGCAACCTAGAAAATGATCTGAGTGGTTGCACAGATACGATTCTCATTTATTCATTTTATTTAAATTGTATTACATTTTATTCAATTGTATTACATTTTATTAATACAATTAATTAGATTTTTTTTTTGTTTCATCTGTGAGTTCCAGGGTCTTCTCTGAATACCTTGAAGGCCCTGACGCTTCACCACTGATATATATATATATATATATATATATATATATATATACAGTATTTTATTTTAAAGAGCAAGTGTAGCCAAGGGACAGCTGTGGGAAAAATGTGGAAAAGAAGAAAATGCCACAGCTGTTCTTTCCCTCCAAAAAAAATTAAGATCTCATAGACACCGTTATCTCATCAGACTTTGCACGTTTTGCAAGTTTTAATATAATCTAGCCCCCTGTTTCTCCTGTTTAGGCCTATATGCAGTGTTTACATTCTGTTGTTGATTTGTGTTTTGTGTTCATTTCTTCATCATTTTCTGTTAAAAGCCATTTCTAAATGTATCGTGTGGTACAACACAATACTAAGGCAGCAATAATTGTGGGTGTTTGTTCTTGTAGCAGAACGAAGCTGCCACCAGCCATTAAAAATGGCTTCTTGAGGGCTGCTCCCGAAGACAAGGACACAGGGTGAGGATGAGGAAATCCGGTTTATTGCAAGAGTTTGAGTCGTGGTGAACAGAGTAGATGGTACAAGCTCAACAACAACAAATCGTGAGGATTGAATCCTCTTTATTGGTCACATACATGTAAACATACAGTGAAACGTGTTCTCTGCATTTAACCCATCCTAGTATTAGGAGCAGTGGGCAGCTATTGATACAGCACCCGGGGAGCAGTTAGGGTTAGGGTCTTCCTCAAGGACACCTCGACAGTTTTCGCTCGGAGGAGCCGGGGATCGAACCAGCAACCTTCCGGTTGTGAGGCGACCGCTCTACCTCCTGAGCTAGACTGCCGCCCAAGCTAGATGCTCTATTAACACAAGAGAAGGAAACAGCCCACTTTAACCTCACTCCTAACAGTTTTCCTTTCTTAATTTCTCTCCTCAGGGTGGCCCCACAGGTTGGCGGTGGCAACGCCCAACCCACCCCCCTCCCCCCCCCTCCCCCAGACCCCGTGGGCGGAAAGAATTAGCACCGAGGCGGGGATAGGTCTTAATTTATCGCAGGAATGAAACCGTGTTTATTTTGGCTTGGACTCTTGACAGAATAATTGTCCTCCATCGCCGTTCATTAGCGGAGGCAATTTTCTTTTTGGGCGATTGGGGAGAGCCCAGGCTGATTGAATTCTAAATTAAAAATTAAACCGACGTGTCTGCTAATCCAATGAACGGGCCTACTTTACTTCCATTGATAAGGGCTGACTTTTATGAGTGATTTGGGATGGATTGAGGTGCTCGGGGGGGGAAGGGGGAGGAAAACACAAACCCTTCCCTCCCTCCAAGGAGGGAGACGTCAAATAAATGTACTTGTAGTTGTCGGCAGTAGTGTAGGAGGTAGAGCTGAGGTTGCTGGTTAGATTCCCTGTCTCCTCTTTAGCCGGGTGCCGAGGTGTCCCTGAGCAAGCAATTCGGTGGATGAATGTGCGTATCAATGGGTGAACGAGAGGCATAACTTGTAAAGTAAACTTACATTATATTACATTGTCATGTAGCAGAAGCTTTTCTCCAAAGCGACTGACAATAGTAACAGTAATACACATCCAACACACACTTCCTGTGTACACACCTCAGGATGTGTTTCTACTTCCTGTGTACACACCTCAGGATGTGTTTCTACTTCCTGTGTCCACCGTCCACCACCTCAGGATGTGTTTCTACTTCCTGTGTCTACACCTCAGGATGTGTTTCTACTTCCTGTGTCCACCACCTCAGGATGTGTTTCTACTTCCTGTGTCCCCACCTCAGGATGTGTTTCTACTTCCTGTGTCCACACCTCAGGATGTGTTTCTACTTCCTGTGTCTACACCTCAGGATGTGTTTCTACTTCCTGTGTCTACACCTCAGGATGTGTTTCTACTTCCTGTGTCTACACCTCAGGATGTGTTTCTACTTCCTGTGTCTACACCTCAGGATGTGTTTCTACTACTACAGAAAAACACAAGATTGATTTGGGGTGGGAACCTTGTAGCGCATTAGCGCAAGACAAGGCAATCATGCCAGCATAGGTGGCCTAGCCTAACCATGTAACTATTGAGCAAGACAGAACCCCTGGCATCAATGATTATATTACATTACATTACAGGTCAGGTAAAAGTACAATAAGGTAAAAGTACAATAAGTTGGCAAACAATATATAACAATATCTACCTAACAATCTACTTAGACAATCTACTTAGTAAGACACTAGTACGCTAGTAAAAAGTAATGAGAGGATGCGCTTGGAGGAAGGATCCGGGTAGTGTTTCCTGAAGAGATGAGTTTTCAGCATGTGGTGGAAGATGGGCAGTGACTCTGCAGTCCTGACGTATGTGGAAATTTCATTCCACCAAATTGGGGCCACAGGACGGAGAAGAGCCGTGACCTCGTAGATCGGGGCCACTAAGCGAGGGGGCAAGCAGACGGCCCGAAGAAGCAGAGCGAAGTGGACTGGCAGGGATGTAGGGCTGTAGGAAGGATTCTTCATCCAGCGCCGCCATTGTAGGCGTCTCCGGCTCCGGCTCTATAGCCGCCAGTGTTGTTGTTTACAGCCGTAACCCCCAGTTACTTCTTCCACTTCCTGATCTCCATCCAATTATATCAACTCCTCATGCCAAATGATGGCACCGCTTTGGTGGTGTCAGCGAGGAGCATTGTTTGAAAAAATGTGTGTGTGTGTGTGTGTGTGTGTGTGTGTGTGTGTGTGTGTGTGTGTGTGTGTGTGTGTGTGTGTGTGTGTGTGTGTGTGTGTGTGTGTGTGTGTGTGTGTGTGTGTGTGTGTGTGTGTGTGTGGTTGGTGGCTGGTTGAAGCAGCCTCACCTGGCCCCAGTCAGACTGATTAGAGTCTGGTTGAAGCAGCCTCACCTGGCCCCAGTCAGACTGATTAGAGTCTGGTTGAAGCAGCCTCACCTGGTCCCAGTCAGACTGATTAGAGTCTGGTTGAAGCAGCCTCATCTGGCCCCAGTCAGACTGATTAGAGTCTGGTTGAAGCAGCCTCATCTGGCCCCAGTCAGACTGATTAGAGTCTGGTTGAAGCAGCCTCACCTGGCCCCAGTCAGACTGATTAGAGTCTGGGGCTGCTGGGTGAGGCTGCACACCTGTGGTGCACTGGCCAATCAAGGTCCACACAGTCAAGGAGGAGCTCTGTCTGTATCAAACTTTACAATATACCGGTAAAATCCCTATCAACCTGTATCCTATATATATATATGGATAGAGAGAGAGAGAGAGAAAGAGAGAGGGATGGAGATTCTATTCATTCTCCTACGAGGGAGATACAGAATTGGAATGAACTCGAAACGGTTTCATTTCCAAATCTAAAGTGACAGAGCGTGGCGCACCGCCGCCTACCTATCACAGGAATTGCAAAATAGGTAACCATTCGTTAAATTACATCACAGCCTCGGTCATTGAGGCAAGCCTGTTCCCGCCCTCCACCACCCCCAAACCCTCCACCACCCCCAACCCCCCCCCCCCCCCCCCTACCCCCATCGGGATTCCCGCCAGCCGCTCGGCAGGTATATCTTCTATAAGGCGTGAATACATTTAGCGAGTCTCGTCTCGCGTTTTAGATTGGATCTCACGCGCACCATAAGGACTCGGGGACTAGTAGTAGCCGCTCTGCTTATCCGTTAGCATATATCTAGGATATATATATGAGACCTCCCCCCACGTCTTGGTGAAGCGTCGAGTGACAGGCTCTTGCTCTTCCCTCGAGGGGGGGGGGGGGGCAAAGAGGAAATTTAACTTCCCAGGGGGGGGGGGCAAAGAGTAAATTGAACCTCCCGACCCCCCCCCCCCCGCCCTAAACAGCAGGGTAGCCGCTAGCCCCGGTGCTCAAGCTGTGTGTGCTTCGTTTGCAGCGATGCTCTACTAAACAGTACGTTACCCGGGTAGTTTGCGTTGCATCCTGTCCTGTCCTCTGGACGAATAGAGGACAGTGTGAATGCTGCCAGGGTATCGTTTCCCACGCTTAAGCCTTGGTCTGTGATAAGAACTCTCTCTCTCTCTCTCTCTCTCTCTCTCTCTCACTTGATATTGTTAAGAGGCTTTGTGGATATCGCATTCTGCCGGATAGCATTCGTCGTTCGGTTTCTTTCCGATGCCTCTGCTGTTTTTTTAATACCAGCCTGTAAACGTTTGTCAAGTTCATTTCTTATTGAACTGCATGACACGACTATTCTTCTTCTTCTTCATATAATATTATAATATTATAATACACTCAGCTTATATTGCGCTTTTCTGAGTACTCAAAGCCCTTCAATTATTATCATTATTGTCGTTTTTAATATAATTGTTCCCACCGTTTTTGCTGCTGTTGTTGTTGTTGTTGTGTGTCGTAGCCATTGTCTCCATTGTCGTCGTTATCCCTTTTATCGTTGCTACTGTTATTACCTTCATCATGACTATTGCTGACTATTATGATCTCCATCCGTCTAGTTTTTGCTATCCAGTTTTTGGCCCAGTGAGAGGGGCTCGGAGCCCAGAGCGTATCGCTGTGTGAAACCTCGCACCTGAAAGATGGAGATGGAACATAAAAATGTTATTTATGTTTTTAAATATACTTTTCAAGCTGTTCAAGGGAGCGCCGCGCATCACCTCGCTCTCCTTCCTGAAATGGAGTCGTCACCGGAGGGTAATTAATAGATGGGGCTTGTAAAAACAATGCCTTAACGCGCCTCCTGCGGCTACACACACACACACACACACACACACACACACACATACACATGCACACATGCACATGCACACAGACACACACATGGACATACACACACACACACACATGCACACACACACACACACACACACACACACACACACACACACACACACACACATGCACACACACACACACACACACACACATGGACATACACACATACACACACACATACACACACTCATGGACATACACACATACGCACACGCATACACACACATGCATACACGTGGGCATATACACACACACACACACATATACAACACACACATAGACACACACACACACACACACTGAAATAACAACCAGCCACCACGCCCAGCCCCCGGTGGTAACACCTCTAAAGAGCGCTTCTATCAGCTCTGCCAATCACCTTTTCATTGCCTTGTTTCATTTTGCTTAAATGATTTTAATCAGCTCCGACTTAATTGGTAGAGGGAGCCTTAGGCTGCACCGCTCGCTCACCTGGGGTTGGGTGGCGGTGAAGGAGGGGGGAGGGGCTCGCTCCGGTGAATTGGACATGAGGAAGGTGGAGGTGATGGAGGTGATGGGAGGTGGAGGAGACTAAATAGGGTTTTTTGATTGGATTGGATGCGTGGAGGAGGAGGAGGAAGAGGAAGAGGGAAGGTGGAGGAGGTGGTGGTGGTGGTGGTGGTGAAGACGGTGGAACCGGTTGCAGTGGATTGGACAGCAGTTGGTTGAGGAGGAGGTATTGAGGAGAGGATGAAGGGACTTGTTTCAGTGGATTGATATAAGGAGGTGGTGGGGCTGGCAGAGGAGCAGATAGAAGAGGAGGAGGAGGAGAAGAGGAGAAGGAAAAGCTTAAAGGACTGGTCTCAGTGGATTGGACAAGAGAGCACAGCAGTAGAGAGGCTGTGGAGGACGAAGGGTAAACACGACAGAACTGGTGGTTTGACGGGGAGAAGAGGACAGTCTGACTGGAGTCGGACTGTTCTCTACATGTTACAAAACTGAACTCTGCAAAACCAATTCAAAAAAGAAAAATACAGGTTTTCTATGAATTCCCGATGATGGAATTATATGGAACCTGCTTTGTCAATTTCTATATTATTGGTTATTATATTATAGTCTTATTTCCGCACTAACAAAAATGATCCATGATCACCACATTCAAACTTGTGACAGTGATTTTCAACTGGAAAGGTTGGTCAGTCTGGTAAGAAGCTTGTGTTGCTCTGGTGACCGAAAGACCATAAAAGTGAACTTCAGGCCCTGGTGCTGAGGCAGATTTGCTGAATTACTGCATTACTGACATCTTCTGGATTCATTTGGCCATCCTCTCCCTTCATGTTAATTATTAACCATGTTTTACACAACAAACTCAAGGATCTTTAATTCATCTCCTCCCAAATCATCTTATTAATCAACAAAAATTGGTTTATTTTAAATATGAATCTGAAAATGCATGTGTATCTGTATCAGCGTCCGCTTTTATTTACCCATGTCCACTTTCACCATTCGGACTTCAGACTTCACTTGGACTTGCGGCCCCCAAAATATTTGAGCCTTCGAGTTGAACTTGCGCCCGACAAATACTTGACTTGACTCGGACTTGACATGGCCCCGAAAGACTTAAAACCCTGCCTCTGGGTTGGGAGAGGTGCAGAGGTTTTCGCGTGGAGGCTGCTTAGCAGTCTGTGCTCAGCCACTGCCACCAGCGTCCTCCGGTGGATTGAGAGACGGGGCCAGAGGTTCATGAAAGCACCACCCTCTCCTCCTCTCCTCCCACTCTCTCTCCCCCTCCCTATTCACATACAGCTCTGAATGTGGCAGTGACACAGGGTGTGTGACACGCTGTCACCTCTCGTCTCTCTCTCTCTCTCTCGTCTCTCTCTCTCTCTCTCTCTCTCTCTCGGTCTGTCCCTGTCTGTCTGTCTCTGTCTGTCTTTCTTGAGTCCTGGCCCTGTCTCTCTCTCTCTTTGTTCACCGCTGTGTTTGCGACCCCATCTCTGAGCTTCCCCTATGTGCACCCGGTTCCTTCTTTTGTCGCTCATTGTCTGTCTGTCTGTCTGTCTGCCAGTCTATCTGTCCATCTCTGTTTCTTGCAAACACACACAAACACACACTTCTCTTCTCCCTACTGCTATCCTTCTCTTTCTCACACAAACACACTTTGGTGAAGACATATCATTTGCCTGCCACATGCAACACATGATGCATGTTATCAGACATGT
>CM051022.1:9136809-9144309 GCA_027704905.1 Muraenolepis orangiensis | reverse complement strand
AACACTTTTTAAGGATCGTATTATTCATTCTAACGTTGTTTGTGTTTTAACAGCTAAGCTGATCCAATCTGGGACGCTAACGTCATAGTTTCCGCAGCCGAAGTCTCTCAATTTATGTTTGTTTATGTTTTTACCTTTTTAGTGAGTATTTTTCGTGTTATTTTGGGAGGGTTTTTTTTTTACAGTAATAATTATTTGACGCAAAACGTTCATGTATGTTACTGTTACGCAGGTTGGTGTTTTTTAACAGTAAAGCCCACATTACACCGACAAACGAGGCCAACACACAAACACCAAATCCCTCTCAATCCACGCCTTTTGTTAATCAGTGGTGTGGCCACTTTTCTTTAAGGCCTGGAGTCTGATGTCCGCTGTCCACTCAACAACACTCATTGATTAACACGGGACAGGAGTGGAGTGTAAAGTGTTTTCACTTTCACGGAGCGAGGCTTAAAACGCTGTGTCCGAAGTGTCTGAAGTGGCTGAAAGTGCTACCCGTTTCCGACATTGTATAATGGTCGTCGTTGTTCTTGTCGGGGGGGGGGGGGGGGGGGAAACGCCCACAAGATACGGCGTTGGGGACTTGGCAGCTCCCATTGTGCTCCTCTCAAGTTAAATCAAAGTTGGCCCCCTTTTCTATCCTCGCTTGACGCCGCGTGCCGTCGAGTCCAATCGCTTGTGTCAATATTGCAACAATTAAGGCGTTTGTTCGCAGGGTCGTACCCTGCGCAGCTAAACGCCCGTACGATCCATTCACGTCGTTGGTCATTGATTTATCTTTTTCTCCAAATAAGGGACCGCTCGCTCAAGCGAGCAATTAGCGTGGATCGCGGCCACAAACAAACCCCTGTGTGCAAAGCTTCTTAAAAAGCACTCCACGGCGTGTGTGTGTGTGTGTGTGTGTGTGTGTGTGTGTGTGTGTGTGTGTGTGTGTGTGTGTGTGTGTGTGTGTGTGTGTGTGTGTGTGTGTGTGTGTGTGTGTGTGTGTGTGTGTGTGTGTGTGTGTGTTCAAGTGTTCCTTGTTTATATGAGAGAGAGAGAGAGAGAGAGAGAGAGAGAGAGAGAGAGAGAGAGAGAGAGAGAGAGAGAGAGAGAGAGAGAGAGAGAGAGAGAGAGAGAGAGAGAGAGAGAGAGAGAGAGAGAGAGAGAGAGAGAGAGAGAGAGAGAGAGAGATCATTTGAATAAGCTTTTAATCTGCCCGAAGACGAGAGATGAGCCCAATGCGTTGAGCTGCCGCCACTTCCTGTGTACTTACGGTGATGGAGCTCTATTACTCGGGGGGGAAGACTGCGTGGACTAGTGGGTAGAGAGAGAGAATCGTTCCGCCAAGTGTACCGTACTAAAAGCAGGGGGTAACCGACCACACCCCTTTTGAAGGGCGGCAAAGGATATCCATGCCTGTGGAAAGCAGTTTGGTTCCGTTGGTTGATTGTTTGTTTGTTTGTTTGTTTGTTTTGCGGTCGTGTCTCTTTGTTTTGATTTACAAAAAAGGAGGGGAAGAAGGCTGCATGTTAATTGTACTAAAAGTACTTGACACAACCCTTATTTTCATATTGCACTACCTTGTACCAGTGGCAAACCGTGTCTATCACACATGGACCTTCTGTAGACCACAGCCCACAGTGACACGGGTCACCCCCGTCGGACTAGCTAGAGCGATGTACCGCTGATTTGCCCGACTTCCATACACTGACTCTCTACTATGCTTAGATCGATACACAATCAAATTGTAATAAACCGATAAAACTTCAAATGAATTGCTTCGTAGCACTAAGCTAGATCCTCTGTCTCGAGCCAGTGAACTAACGGGACCTTCTAGCGTACCATGGCACCTGTGGGGAAATCGGAAAGAATACGCCCACTGACTACAAACCAATATATGATTGGTTGATCAAATTGTCAATCCAAACGTACGCTTTTATTCAGTTTAAGGGCCAAAGCATGCAGGAGTACTTTGGTTGAAGGATATTCTTCCCAGCAACCCAGAAAAATATCTGATTGGTTACATTTTTTTTCTAACACAAAACCACTCAAATGCGTAGTGCATGGACCGAGAAAGACAAACAAATCAACGTAACACTGTAATATAACAGATAACAACACAGATACCATTCTCATTTATTCATTTCATCTGAGGGTTCCAGGGTCTTCTCTGAATACCTTGAAGGCCCTGACGCTTCACCACTGTACACCAGTTTATTATGTTTAGCTTAGTTTACCATCATTTTACATTTTTCAATTGTTGTTTTGTAAGCGTGTCATGAGGATTGCCAGACAATTTCGTTGTTCTTCGTTTACAATGACAATAAAGGCATTTCCGATTCTGACTCTGATGTTAACATTTGATATGAATTCTCCAGATGAAGAGTGTCCATTTTTTGCTGGGCGGAGGAAGACTCTACTTGCTGTCACTATTTATTCATTTAGCGAGACGCTTTTATCCAAAGCGACGGTTCTGCACTGCTCTGTACTTTGTATTATTTATGATGCTGCCACCACAGCACTGCACTACTGTCACTTTAAAATGCTTTTTGCACCATCCGCTATATTTAGATATCATCCATTAGGGAATAGTATATACTGTTGTAAAGTATATAGTATATAGTATTGTTTATAGTATAGTATTGTATAGTATTGCATAGTATCCTTTCTTTTTTGGTATATATCATCCATCAGCCACTTTATTGTTATTTGTATTGTTATTTGTATATCTATATAGTAGTGTAGTACAGCACTAGTAGCATTGTCATAGTATTGCTGTTGAAATTCAGAATACGGGGTTGGATGGGTAGTAAGCATTAAATTGAACTTGTTACACATGGCAAATATAGAATCTTCAATCTTGATTTCCAGTGAATTGAGTTACGTGTCATGGTACAGGAGCAGGTACAGAGGTAAGAGCCTCCTTGCCTGTTTGACCTTTGAGTCGGTTGCGGACCGATCCGGACTCAAACCCCCTGGAACACAACCCTACTACATGATCTACACACACCATCACCGGTAAAGTACCAGAGTGCTTTTGTCTCATCCCAATATTTGCACTTGCATTTATTGGAAAGTAAACTGCAAAGTTGTTAGACCATCGGAATGGAAACCAGAATAGTCATCTTTATCACAGAGAAAACGTTATTAAAATCATTCCCCACAATAGTTTGATTTCCTTTCCAGGAGGGGCCTGTTGTGAGAGACGGCGGGCCCCTGGAAGAGAGAGATACACGCGGAGACCACGGTATTAACATTTAACCAAACCCATTTCAATCTCCAACGCTGCTTTGCTTATCATCGTTCCCGCGGTGAGCTATTTTACGCCGCGGGATCCCATGCCACACATGTGGAAACTAGAGAGAATAGAGGATGTTAAGCGAAACTGGTGCAGCGGTGTGTATCGTCGTGACTGGACACAGTGATTGGTCGATTGAAAAGGCTGAGTCACACAGACACTCGGTGGGAGGTGACACACACACGACTCAATTAAGAACAATAGACCAGAAATTGTAAAAAAAATAAGCCACAACTACCGAGTTGCACTCTGGTCAGGAAAATAGTTTCTGAACATCATTAATGCACACTGTGGCAGTCAACGCTGCCACAAGCCCTTAAAATGGCTACGACAAGGACACAGGGTGATGAGGAATCCTCATCAAAAATTGCAAGAGTTTGAATCATTGTGAACAGAGCAGATAGGAGATAATAGTCTTCTCCTCTAAGTGTGTGTGTGTGGTGATGGCTGGTGTAACCTGTGGGCCTTCATTAACAATGACCCACAGGTGTGCAGCCTCACCAGCCATTGCGTAATCAGTCCAACTCAGGCCAGGTGAGGCTGCTTAAACCAGCCACCGACCACACACACTCCACACACGCGCATGGATCTATACATAGTTAAGACATTTTTGCATATACTTTGTGAAGTCGTGGTAATGTTTAATATATTCGGGTCGTCTCAGGTAGTCTCCTCCTCGTACAGAAACGTAAAGGTAATCTTTGCCACATTTGATGTGGGTGTTCAGTCAGTGTTGTTGGTGAGTGTAGTCCATTGAACAAGCAATAAATGCCTCGGTGCCCCCTATGTTGACCCGAGAAGGCGTCATCAACTACGTCATTGGTGACCATGAGGAACTACAGGCTGTCAGCTTGGATGTCTCTGCCTCAAGGTCAAAGGTAGCCACGGGGCATGGTCTAGGTGGTCAAATGTAACCATGGGGTGTGGTCTATAGGGTCAAAGCTAGCCAGGGGGCGTGGTCTACATGGTGAAAGGTAGGCAGGGGGCGTGGTCTACATGATCAAATGTTACAAGGGGGCGTGGTCTATATGGTTAAATGTAGCCAGGGGGTGTGGTCTACATGGTCAAATGTAGCCAGGGGGCGTGGTCTACATGGTCAAATGTAGCCAGGGGGCGTGGTCTACATGGTCAAATGTAGCCAGGGGGCGTGGTCTACATGGTCAAAAGTAGCCAGGGGGGCGTGGTCTAGATGTAGCTTCAAAACAAAACGCCCTTGTTCTCTTCACTTGTATTGCAAACTAGCTACATTTCTAACAGCGGAAAAAAAATGACATCGCAGAATATTACTGCAAAGGATGTTATGGACCCGGACTCGCTTATTTTACAATGTTGTGAAACGGCTGGGATATTCAGCCTGGGATATTCAGTTTGCATTAGAGATGACCGACGAGGAGCATCCAGAACCTGAGCTTCCGAGAGCAAACATTGGACCAGTGGAGCCTTTGCTCAACTTGCCCTCCGATGTCAAACACAAACTGAATAATCCCTGCTGCAATGAATGAATGTCAGTGTGGGCAGTTTTTTCGTTGGATACAGTCGCCCGCGACAACCCCCCAGAGAGAGCCCCTGTGTGTGTCATGCATGAACGTTTTGAACAGGAGGTGCTCTGGAGACCTTCTTCAGGATTACGAAAGATAAACCGAAAAAGACAACCAAGACCAGCAGTGGCCCGAGAGGGCAGAGAACCGCTGAGTGAGTGTTTTTTTGTTACCTACCGCTCTGTTTTGGCCAACAGTGTAATAGCTACCGCCTAGGGTGGCCCGTGATTGGTCGTGCTTGCATGTCAATCAAGACCTCTTCCGGACAAGAAGGCGCTTCTTAACACAGTTAATCAATTTCCGTATAGGAAAGGCTGACTCTACAGTCCAGGTAACTTGTACTTTTCTCAATATTTCTTTCAATTCATTTTTTTTGGTGGTGACCCAGAATTTAATTTGTAAATGTTGATAAGAAATTTCCCCAAATTGCCCCGTTATGGATACCAATGTTGAATGTTGGTGGCGGTGGTGGCGGGATGTGTCTTAAATAGTTAGCAGGCAGGAGCAAATCCATCATCTTACATCCACTGCTCCAAAAAATTCCATTGCTGTGGTTTTTTTGGAATACAATAGGTATTATGGTCGGACCTCTGCGCTGCTCAGATGTTCTAGTTTCCGATCACTGGGAATGTGGTGCGAGACCAATGGTGGACCAAAATACATTCAATGAACGTCACGTTTGAGACCGTTTGTCCTAAATTCCCGTCACTTTGGGGGTTTTTTTTACAGAGCAAAGGGATAGGAGCCTGTGGGTTAACCGACTTCATGAAGACATGGAACTTTTGGACTGTTTAGATTTTTTATCTAAGTATCTTTCAGTGGCTAATTTCTTCAGCCCTATATATTACAAACATTTACCCGGTATTGTAAAAGGGAAGAATATAATGATCAGTAATGATCAGATCCAGTCAAATGCTGATTGAGATGGATATTAAATTGGGTCCACCTAGCCCAGCGAAAGGGTTGTGGTTCCAAGACCCAATATCCATCTATGAGCGTAAACTATCAATAATATGATAATGTCAATAATATCACTGGACCAAGTGGCTGTGGATAAAATCTTCTTCTAAAATGCTAAAAAAGTTCTAAAATCCTAAAATCATAGTAAAAGTAACATCATCCTGTATCATATTATCAACACATGCCAGATATTGCAAATAATGTACAACTAAGCTGTGGAACGTGTCACGAGAGAGGGAGTGTGTTGGACCCCGAACGCAGACGCCGACAAGTGGAGTGATACGAGACGGCTTTATTTCCCAAAACACACACAAAACACAACAGGGAGGACGATCCGCGGAGTACCGGCAGGCAGTTGACCGGCGGGTAGACCGGGACAGGGGAAGGAGTCTGTACCGGGGTATCGGGTGCGAAGTACCGGCAGGTAGTTGGCAGGCGATGGGTACCAGACGGGAGAACTACGTGCATAGTAGAGTAACGACCTCACGCTGGGGTAAAGGAAAGACAACGTATATATACCCCAGGTGAGGTGATGAACAAATTACACGGGGAGATTGTGTCCAGGTGTGTGTGTGTGTGTGTGTGTGGCCAGCGCACATGGCTTGGCCACGCCCCCTGCCAACCAACGTGATTGTTTGTTGACAGGGGCGTGTGTGCACCGCTAGCGCACGTGGCTAGACCACGCCCCCCCTGCCAACCACCGTAGCCGTGACAGAACGGACGTGACAATGGATCAAAAGTTTTTTCCGCCCAAAGAAACAACTGACAACCATCGATTCTTTCATAGAGCAAAGCTTCGCTCGGCAATGCAACCAACTGGCAACACTTTTTCAAACAATTACACCTCGGTTTGCAAGAGCCGTGGGATGACTGATGCCTGGAGGACACGGTACACACACACACACACACACACACACACACACACACACAAAACACCTCACCTTGTCTTAACAAACGCTCTCTTGGTTTGGAGTGCCGATAAACACCCGCCTCTCACCTTTTACGATGAATCATGTCTTTTCTTTTCTTTTAGTTTTTCCGCCTGGCATAGCATCTCGGAGCCCTGTTTACCTCGGGAGATTGCATCCAAAGCGCCAAAGACCCTTTTCACATTTATAATCCCGCTCTTCTGCCGAGCAGAGACCTAGGGAGATAAATCAGATAAAGCACAATCCTATCCCACGCAATTACTGTATACCCCAACCAATCATATCCCACCCAGTCATACCCAATTGTATCCCAACCAATTATGTCCCAGCCAATTATGTCCCACCCAATCATATCGCACCTAATCATATCCTGCCCAATCGTATCCCAGACAATTATGTCCTACCCAATCACATCCCACACATTCTACTGCCAGGCCTTCTGGCTCCTTTTTTGCATTTTGATTTCAAATATAAGTGTAGTAGTTGTTGAAAAGAAAGTTTCATCCATCATGTTTTATGTGTGTGTATGTGTGTGAGAGCATTTGTATGTGTGTGTGTGTGTGTGTGTGTGTGTGTGTGTGTGTGTGTGGTTGTGTGTGTGTGGTGTGTGTGTGTGTGTGTGTGTGAGCATTTATGTGTGTGTGTGTGTGTGTGTGTGTGTGTGTGTGTGTGTGTGTGTGTGTGTGTGTGTGTGTGTTCATGTATCGGTGTGAGTGTGTGTGCGTGCGTGTGTGTGTGTGTGAGTGTGTGTGTGTCATAGTTTATCACTGTGTGTGTGTGTGTGTGTGTGTTT
>CM051022.1:9109309-9126809 GCA_027704905.1 Muraenolepis orangiensis | reverse complement strand
TCATCCACACCCCAGTCGTTCAAGCTGAGCTTTTGAATTCATCATGTTCAACCCTCTCTGTGTTCGAGGAGGATCGGGTTGTTTTTTTTGTCACGTCGAATCCGTGAGTCTCCGTCTGTTTTAAAAAGACAATCTATTCTTGTCGGCGTCGTCATGTACACCTGTTAAAGCCAAATGTAGTTACCCACTGACTGAGCAACCAATACATATATCAGTCACTTTTTTTGTTGTTACTTTTGTATATATCAGTAACTTTTTTCCGGTCAGATTCGTTTTTGAACTAAACATTGGATCCAGTTTTGCTGTTAGTAGTTAGTCGGTAAGTTAGCTGGTTTAAGCAATGCATGGCGACAATCAAAAGTTGGAAAAATTTAGAAATTGAAAACTTGAAAAATTGAAAAAGACTGTGATTAAGGACTATACAAATACAATTGACTAGACTTGACTTGCCCAACCAAAACGTGTGGAGTGCACTACAAAGTCCACACAAAATGTCGGTAGGACTCGTTGCATGTATTTAGCGTCTAGTGCGGTGACTGTCTTAGTAATAGTTACTACATCCCAACTTAGTTACAACCACAAGTCCTAAAAACAACAAAAGTCTTCAGTTCATGTTTCTTGAACAGCGATTCTGCTGATCGACGAGCGCTAGGTAGCTTGTCGTTCCCCCATCGAGGAGGTTACAACACTTTAAGATTCAGATTAGATTCAGATCAGTGACAAAACGACTCCTGAAGGAGTGGGAAGAGCATTATATTAGTTTTTTTTATATATATTATATCGCAGTCAAATGTGGGAAAGTCAGTGGCTGGGCAGGCACTTGCTTTTCACAAAACCCCTATTTTGAAATTGAGAATTGAGAAATTGAGATCAATTCCACATTAAATCCCAACTGTTGGGACAATTGATTAACGATCCGAGTGACTGACTTAGGCCATCTTTTTTTCAATACTGCAACCTCATGAAAATAGACCTTTCGGGACCTCCTGCCCCTTTGACTGCCAAACATTTCGCCAATCCCACTTTGCCGAATTTGCGCATTTGCACCGGAGTGATTCAACAGTCCAGCAAAGGAATGTCCAGCCAGTGACATGTAGAATTGAATCCCTCGTAAAAACAAAATGTAGCGTTAGCCGGGAAATCCTAGAATATCAAAAGACCCCCGACTATTATCCAGTTCATCCTCACATGAAATTTGGTTGGCACTGAACAACCAAATATTAACACATTTTAGCACAGAAAAACATTCATAAACAAAGAGACATTTGGGACCAGTTGTAGTTAGCTAGCTAGTGAAAGTACCCGTTCGGTATCGTTTGTGGTCCACTGATGTGTGTGTGTTTTCATCAAGTGTGTGTGTGTGTGTTTTCATCAAGGATGTGTGTGTGTTTTCATCAAGTGCGTGTGTGTGTGTGTGTGTGTGTGTGTGTGTGTGTGTGTGTGTGTGTGTTTTCAGCGAGAGGGGGGGATGTGTGCCATCGTGTGCACACGCTTGTGAATGCACCCCCTACTAATTGCACACAGGTGCACCTCGTCAAGTCTGTCTCAGCGGAATGGACTAAGTGGGACTGGAATGAGGGGGGGGGGGGGGGGGGGGGGGCAGGCTATTTCCGTTGGGGGGGTCAGTGAACAAACAAGAGACAAAAGTTTTTAATATCGTTAACTAGTTGTGCAATCGCAACGTCCAATGAATTCAGATACAATAAACAGTCAATTGTGGGCAGATGCCAAGACACAATGTTGAGGAAAGCGACCTGGCAAAAAAAAATAGTGACATATTTTTGCAGATACTCTATTTTGTTGTTGTTCTGTTGTGTTGACAAGCCAGTGTGTGTGTGTGTGTGTGTGTGTGTGTGTGTGTGTGTGTGTGTGTGTGTGTGTGTGTGTGTGTGTGTGTGTGTGTGGTGTGTGTGTGTGTGTGTGTGTGTGTAATAGCTTAAAGATTCTCTTTGAACATTTTGAATATTGCCTATTTTTTTTTTTGACTACTCCACCCCCCACTGAGAGGGGCTGGATGGTACCATCCACCCCCACTGAGAGGGCTGGATGGTACCACCCGAGGGTTTGGGCCTGACAAGAGGAACACCCCAACAGGGACACTGAGAGGCCTCTTAACACTGGGAGGTCCCTCCAAAATGGCCCTGCTTCCAAATAGTGTCACTAGCTAACCCTGTGTATACGCTAAACATATTGCTAATTATTTTTTTTTATCCAATATACTATATACTCATTGAATTCCGTGGTAATGTATAAAGATTGGTATACGGTAATGTACTAATATGATTCTATGGTAATGTACTGATATTGATACATGGTAATGTACTTATATTATTCTATGGTAATGTACTAATATTGATATATGGTAATGTACTTATATTATTCTATGGTAATGTACTAATATTGCTATATGGTAATGTACTAATATTGATATATGGAAATGTACTTATATTATTCTATGGTAATGTACTAATATTGATATATGGTAATGTACTTATATTATTCTATGGTAATGTACTAATATTGATATATGGTAATGTACTAATATTATTCTATGGTAATGTACTATTATGATTCTATGGTAATGTACTAATATTGCTATATGGTAATGTACTGATATTATTATATGGTGATGTACTAATATTATTCTATGGTAATGTACTAATATTATTCTATGGTGATGTACTAATATTATTCTATAGTAATGTAGTTATATTATTCTATGGTTATGTACTAATATTGATATATGGTAATGTTCATATATTATTCTCTGGTTACGTACTAATATTATTCTATAGTAATGTAGTTATATTATTCTACGGCGGCAATTCCCAAAGTGGGGTACATGTACCCCCAGGGGTACACTAAACAAAACATCTGTAATAGCCTCTCTGTGTCAAAAATAAAACCACGTTCAAACGTGTGGGAACCACTGCTCTATGGTTACTTACTGATCTTCAATGGGTTTGTGTTTCAAGGAACTTAACTCACGCAAACCTTGACTCACTCAACTCTTTCTCTCTTGCTATTTAGCTACCTTTAGGTTTATAACTGTACCAGATGTCAAGATATGCGCATTGGGTAACATATTTAAACTATTAAAAAGTGTTTATCTCAAATGCAGCCACAGATATTCAACCAGTATCATAAAACTTTTTTTTTTTTTTTATCCAAGTTTTAGCGACAATAAGCCAAACCAAACTCAATAAATAAATCATATCAGCCCAACTAAATCACACTACTTTGTCTATTGCACATCCTCACAATTCCTCAGAGAGTGCAGGAGAGAGTTTACCCAATCAGAGGGCACACATGCCTTACATGTGACCATGGTAAAGGTCAGGGGTTAAGCCAAAGCCAATTAAATGGCAAGCCACTCTACTTCCCCCCCCCCCCCCCTGCCTAATGGAAGCACTTTAGACAATGTAAGCTTCAAGAATTCTTCAAACTCATATTTGGCAACCCCAAATATGAAAAAAACTTATCAAGTCACATAACTTTCGGTGTCTTTGTGTGCTAAAAGTAAACGTCACAGCAGATGGCGTGTGTTGAATGCCCAAATATTTACCAATGTCAAAATACCCAACAAATACCCACAAAAAACAAATAGAATGTGTGGCTATGCTACGTCCCAATACAGCCGTTCATTTACGGCTTAAAGAAAACACTTTCTCGTGGCAGCTTTATAAAACGGAACTCCTATTTTGTTATTCATATTCTCAATATAACGCTGCATTAACATGTGCCCAAAACTAGGCTATTTTCATTTCCTGACCCTTACTTTAACACAGTTTAAAAGCACATCAACTGTTGTTGTTGTTTGTTGTTGGTTGTTGTTGTCTTTCTTTGTTGTTGTCGGGGTGTGAGTGTGATATGTTTGCCACGTGTCTACCTGCGGTCCATAGGGACTCTGAGCTCATGGAGAAATGCATTCTGGGACGGTATCATGTTTCGTCGCCGTATCCCTGAGTGCACTCAGCTGTGTCAAAGTTATTTGGATCATGGAACAATGCGTTGTGATTATTCCTGCGCAGTAGACCTATTCTTTGACGTGTGTGTGTGTGTGTGTGTGCGTGCATGTGTATCTCTGCGGGCATTTGTGTTTATGTGTGGCACGCGGGAGTGTGTGTGTGTGTGTGTGTGTGTGTATGTGTGTGTGTGTGTGTGTGTCCCGTTTGCGTTTGTGTGCACTTGTATCTCTCCGTGCATGTGTGTTTATGTATACCATGCGTTTTTGTATGTGTGTGTGTGTGTGTGTGTGCGTTTTAATGAGTTGATGCATTCCTATGTATGTGTTTATGTGTATTCCCCTGTGTGTGTGTGTGTGTGTGTGTGTGTGTGTGTGTGTGTGTGTGTGTGTGTGTGTGTGTGTGTGTGTGTGTGTGTGTGTGTGTGTGTGTGTGTGTGTGTGTGTGTGTGTGTGTGTGTGTGTGTGTGTTTAAGTTCCTGTGTTTTTATGTGTATGTACGGCTTACCCTGATATCCGTGTGTGCATTTGAATGTGTTTTTGCACCTTGTAAACCGTGTCCCTCTGTACACAAACACACACACACACACACACACACACACACACAGGCACACGCACACACACCGAAACACACGCACGCACGCACGCAGCAGTGGCACGTATACCTTCCCACATCTATTTGTGCCGAGGTTCAGCGTGCTCACATCTCACTGTTTAATGGCTGCGCGCTGCAAGGTCAGACTGATTTAGAGAGACAGACCGCACCTCACGGCCCCTACCCACCCCACCACCACCCCCACCCACCCACACCCCCACCCACCACCCAACCCCCACCCACCTGCACCCACATCCCAGCGCCGTAAGCCCCGCCAATAGCCGTGGGTAAGGCCTAAAGTTCTACCTTGATTAGTTGTGTGTTTGCCAAAGCCCACAGTGTCTGCCTGCGTGTAGGTGTGCGTGCGTGTGCCTGTGTGTGTCTATGTGTGTGTGTGTGTGTGTGTGTGTGTGTGTGTGTGTGTGTGTGTGTGCATGGGCCTGTGTGTGTGCCTGTGCCTGTGTGTGTCTATGTGTGTGTATGTGTGCATGTACCTGTGTGTGTGCCTGTGTGTAGGTGTGTGTGCCTGTGCCTGTGTGTCTCTATGTGTGTGTGTGTGTGTGTGCATGTGTGTGTGCCTGTGTGTAGGTGTGCGTGTGTGTGCCTGTGCCTGTGTGTGTCTATGTGTGTGTGTGTGTGTGTGCGTGCGCGTGTGTGTGTGTGTGTGTGTGTGTGTGTGTGTGTGTCTGCGTGTGTTCATCTGGTATGCGGATGTGTGGGAGGCCCTCTGTTACTGCACTAGAAGCACAGCATGTGGTATGTGGTATGTCCCTTTAAGTCTTAAAACGCATGATTATCAAACAGTTATGGGGACCTTTTTAATTACATTTTTCAATACGCGTGTACGGGAACAAGGCGGTTGGTACCGGTCCTGATAGGTACTCGTACGGTTTGAGATTTAGGGCTCCGGGGGTTGACGCCAATCTTGTTGGTTGTTCGAGTGTGACAAATTAGAAATTGGCTTTTGATCGGATATACTATATAGTATAAAGTATATACTATATAGTATGTATTATATAGCATACACACATATTTATACGTTACCATATATATATTTATTTATATTTAACCCATCTCATTGTGAATACTGTTGCATTGACCTTTATATATTTGATATGTTTGGATATATGGACGTGGGCCGGCAGGATAGCTCAGTCTGTTAGGTCTTGTCTTGGGTCGCCGGTACAAGTCCCCACCTGGGCACTGCCGGGGTTCCCTTGAGCAAAGCACCAGACCGCTACACTGGTGCTGTATATAAAATATAGCTGCCCACTGCTCCTAATACTAGGATGGGTTAAATGCAGAGAAACTAATTTCACTTTGTATGTCTGTGACCAATGAAGAGGATTCAATCTTCCAGATTTAGATTTAAGGCGTGGGTTTTTGGGTCCGGTGTATTTTGCACAATTGATGTATTGAGCCACTGCCACTTTCATTTCACTGCATCTCCTGCATGTGACAAATCACACACAGAATCACAAAAGTGACTGTCGAACACGCTTTTGCGTCAAGCGGCACGCCAACAATATAAGTCGACTCCGGTGGATTTCCATAAAACCCGCCTCAAAACGGCACCTGTAAAAAACACATGCACAAAAAAAAAAAAACCTTGACTGGTTCGACATTCCTTTTTTCTCACAAAGACAATCGAGTGTTTCCCTTGTTTCCGTGGTGTGATATTAAAAAAGACAAGGTCGTTAAAAGCCAGGTTAGAGTTGGACAAAGCCAGAACAGGGGGGGGGCTGAGCGAGCACGTGAAGGTAAATGTTCCTATGCAGTTCTTAATTTAAATTTGGCAATGTGTGCGGAAGAAGAGGAGGAGGAGGAGGAGGAGGAGGTCAAGGAGGAGGGGGGGCGGGGTTAGGTGATGGGGAATCCCAATAGTCACACACACACACACACACACGCCTACGCACTCAATGTGACCAATGTGAGGGCGAGAGTCGCCGCGGAGATGTTCCTATAATAGACCACCATTCATAGTGGAGGAGGAGGGGGGTCACTTACACCTATAAATCAATTTGTGTGAATTCGAGGACGAAGGCACTCTTTTAGTAGTGCAGGCCGCCGTCAAAGCCAGCTGCTGTGTAACCTGCTTCTCGGGGCTATCGACTCTAAAAGGAATCGTCCCTCTTTCTCTCTCTCTCTCTCTCTCTCTCTCTCTCTCTTTCGCTCTCTCTTTCGCTCTCTCTCTCTCTCTGCTTGCTCTCTCCAAGGTGAGTTGTGGATAATTAAGGGGTACAAAAAAAGGACTGGGAAAGCGTTGTTTGTGGAGTGGCTTGGTTTTCTGATGACTCAAGTGTTTGTTTGTTTTTCCCAATCAAAGCTGAAATGTAATTTGGCTCGGTTTTGTCAACGACGCTAATTGTCTCGCATGTTGGTGTGAGGATGAATATGATTTTTTAGGAGAGAAGTGGCTTGCTATCTTTTGTGTGTGTGTGTGTGTGTGTGTGTGTGCATGTGCGTGTGCGTGTGTGTGTGTGTGCGTGTGTGTGTGTGTGTGTGTTTGTGTGCACACGTGCGTGTGCGCAGGTGGCTCGTAGCCCTGGCTATCCTCTGTTCTTTGTGCTGGTCACAGTTCATTTCTCTCTCTTTCTCTCTCTCTCTCTCTCTCTCTCTCTCTCTCTCTCTCTCTCTCTCTCTCTCTCTCTCTCTCTCTCTCTCTCTCTCTCTCTCTCTCTCTCTCTCTGTCCATGTTTACTACAGCCGTCTCTTCCAATAAACCCAGCCTTTACTGCTGTCAGATCGCTCACTTGTAAAATGGAGCCTTTCCTCCAATTCCCTGGGCTCTCTTCTAATTCATATTCATTACATCCCATTACCGCATGGCCTGTGTGTACACGCACGCGCATGTGTGTGTGTGTGTGGCTGGTTTCTTCAGAAACAAAGAGGAGGTGGTCCTACTATCATCCCATATAGGGCTGACACCAAGCCACTGATCACTGGGTATCAGCGGGCATAGCTGGGTATCTACTGTGTGTGCATGACTATGCGCTTGTGTGTGTGTGAAGAAATGTGCACACACATGTGCATGAATCTGTGTGTGTGTGTGTGTGTGCTTGGATATGTGTGTCAGTGTATGAATCTGTGTGTGTGTGTGTGTGTGTGTGTGTGTGTGTGTGTGTGTGTTTGTGCGTGGATATGTTTTGTGTATCTGTGTGTTGTGTTTCTGTGTGCATGCGTGCGTGCATATGTGTGTGTGTGTGTGTGTGCGTGTGTGTCGTGTGTGTGTGTGCATGTCTGCGTGCGCTGACTGTGTGTGACTTCATGTCGGAATCTGTGTGCCTGCTTGCCCCCCCCCTCCCTGACCTCCAGGTTTAGACCTGACCCATGTGTGTGTGTGTGTGTGTGTGGTGGTGGTGTCAGCCTGGTGGTTGACCTGACAGAAGGTCACTCCCACCCCTCTCCCCCCCTCCTCCACCCCTCCTCCCCCTCTGCAGTACGGGGGAAGGAGCACGGCGGGTGGGCAGGGGTTGGATAACGGAAAAACACCCCTCTATTATATTGCTTCTAAGCGGTTCAACCGAGAAACGGCCATGAAATCCTTTCCCTCCTGCATGTCACAACGTTCGTCCATCCGAGGTGTGTGTGTGTATGTGTGTGTGTGTGTGTGTCTGTGTGTGTGTGTGTGTACAGTATGTGTGTGTGTGTGTGTGTGTGTGTGTGTGTGTGTGTGTGTGTGTGTGCGTGGGGGGGGGGTTGGTGGAGTTATCTGAGCCCACAAAGAGAAGAAAAGGCAGCTATAGTTGAAGCACAATGAAAGCCAGGGGAAGGGATTTCTTTCCCTCTCGTAAAGCAACGAGAGAAATTGCACAGGTTTTCTTCTTCTTCTTCTTCTTCTTTTCTTCTTCTTCTTTTATTATTATTTGTCATGCAATGACTTCTTCTTCTTCTTCTTCTTTCTTCTTCTTCTTCTTCTTCTTCTTCTTCTTCTTCTTCTTCTTCTTCTTCTTCTTCTTCTTCTTCTTCTTCTTCTTTCACCTCTGGACACATTTCTGTGCTATTCCGACATGCTATTTCATCCCCATGGTTCCCCTATTAACCTGCCCTCCTCCCTCCTCCCTCCCCTCCCTCCCCTCGCTCCCCCCTCAGGCCATGGCAGCCACACCAGGTCGCCTCATTCCCTGTCTGTGATGAAGGGGGGGAGGGGAGGGTGGGGGGGGGGGGAGGGGGGAAGGGTGGAAGGGTGTGGGGTGGCCAGTTTTCTATCCCCAGTTAAGGCCACCAAGAGACGGTCCCCTCCCTCCCTGGATCCCTCCCTGGGGAGAGATGGAGGAGGAGGAGGAGGAGGGAGGAGGTGGAGGAGGAGGAGGAGGAGGAGGAGGAGGAGGAGGAGGGAGGAGGAGGAGGAGGAGGAGGAGGGAGGAGGAGGAGGAGGAGGAAGGAGGAGGAGGAGGAGTGGGGAGGAGGAAGGAGGAGGAGGAGGAGGAGGTGGGAGGCGGGGGGCTTAGCAGCGTAATAGCATTTTCTGTTGGAATCATAAGAGAAGACACAGACAGACAGAACGCTTGGATCAGCAGAAAAAAAAGAGAGCAGGACTATTAAGGGGGGGGTGGGGGTGGGGGTGGGGGTTGGGTGGCAGGGAGGGAGGGGGGGGGGGTCTCTGACACCATTACATTCTGACCGACCTCTGGCCCAGCGTTCCGGCCACCTCCTTTGATCCGGTCCAAATGATTGATTATTGATTGATTTTTTTTTTTTACATTCAAGAGGTTGTAATCCCTTTAAGGTAACCATGATACAATATAACAATATAGATAGATACCGTATATATGCAGGGTATATATATATACAGTACAGTATATATGTATATATTATATATAGATATATATCTATATATATATACAGTTGAGTATATATATGTGTGTTGTATATATACCTGTATATAAAAAACATATATGTATTATATATATATATATATATATATATATATATATATATATAGTGTATGTATATATATATATATATATATGTTTTTACTGGAGAGAGAGAAAATGAGTTCATAATTCATTTAACTCGTAGGCCTATTGTGACAGATATGAGATATTGATGAGCACATCTGTTAGACACTATCTCAGGCGTCTATTATTTGCATAATCCACGTTCTGGCATAGATGGAGTTGGAGCGCGGCCCTCGTCTGTATGTTCCCCTCAAAGACACACACACACACACACACACACACACACACACACACACACACACACACACACACGCACACACACATGCACACGCACACACACCCTCCCCCGCCCCCATTCTCACATGAACATCCGTTTCCATCTCAACTTGAAGCAGATGATCCCTCATGTCTAACATCTAAACACGTCGCTGTGGCATTGTCGTCCAGGAGAGGGAGGGAGTGTGTGTGTGTGTATGTGTGTGTGTGTGTGTGTGTGTGTGTGTGTGTGTGTGTGTGTGTGTGTGTCTTTGTGTGCATGCGAAAACGCAGGGAACAAACACAAGCACGTGTGTCTAAAAATACATCATCCCATGACCGTATCACGCACACGCCATATGGCGCGTGCTGCTTTGTGTGTGTGTGTGTGTGTGTGTGTACACGTGTGTACGTGTGGGTGTATGTGTGTGTGTGTTTGTGTGTAGGTGTGGGTGTGCGTGTGCATGTGTGTGTGAGGTCGCACAGCTGCAAATGTGGGCCAGACCCTTTCTTACCAAACTATGCTGGCTCTCCATCAGGGAATCAAAGGGAAGGACCGCAAGCATGTCAGAGGGGTAAGTACTCTCTCTGTCTCTCTCTCTCTCTCTGTCTCTCTCTCTGTCTCTCTGTCTGTCTCTGTCTCTCTCTCTGTCTCTCTCTCTCTCTCTCTCTCTCTCTCTCTCCTCTCTCTCTCTCTCTCTCTCTCTCTCTCTCTCTCTCTCTCTGTCTCTCTGTCTCTCTGTCTCTCTCTCTGTCTCTCTCTCTCTCTCTCTCTCTCTGTCTCTCTCTCTCTCTCTCTCTCTCTCTCTCTCTCTCTCTCTCTCTCTCTCTCTCTCTCTCTCTCTGTCTCTCTGTCTCTGTCTCTCTGTCTCTCTGTCTCTCTGTCTGTCTCTCTGTCTGTCTCTCTCTCTCGCCCCACACCAACATTTACCATCTGAAATTGAAATTGTAACCTCCTTGTTGTTGACCGCGGGTGTGTCTCTCTCTCTCTCATCTCCTCTTGTGTGTCTGTTTCTTTGTTTCTTTGTTTCTTTGTTGGTTGGTTGGTTTGCGGTCGTCCATTGTGTTGACACAGACCTGTAAGAAAGACAATTGGGCACTTTGCTCTTGATTTTGCACGGTGTGTTGTGTATTCCTAATGTGTGTTTTTCCAATGTTTTTGTAATTCTGTTACGGGTAATTTAATTAGGCCTATGGTTAATATTCATAATAAAAAGAATAGTGTGTGTGTGCATTTGAGTGTGTGTGTGTGTGTGTGTGTGTGTGTGTGTGTGTGTGTGTGTGTGTGTGTGTGTGTGTGTGTGTGTGTGTGTGTGTGTGTGTGTGTGTGTGTGTGTGTGTGTGTGTGTTGAAAATCTGGTTTTACTACTAAATATGCTGCCTGAATCCTTTGTCTAAGGATGGTTAATATTCCTAAAAATTAAAAAATGTGTGTGTGTGTGGAAAATTTGGTTCTACTACTAAATATGCTGCCTGAATCCTTTGTCTAAGGATGGTTAATATTTATAATAAAATGAATAGTGTGTGTGTGTGTGTCTGTGCATGTGTGTGTGTGTGTGTGTGTGTGTGTGTGTGTGTGTGTGTGTGTGTGTGTGTGTGTGTGTGTGTGTGTGTGTGTGTGTGTGTGTGTGTGTGTGTGTGTGTGTGTGTGTGTGTGTGTGATTTATGGAAAATTTGGTTTTACTACTTAATATGCTGCCGGAATCCTTTTTCTAATCCCATTAGGTCTTTTATTGGGTGAATTAATGTTTTCATTCACACTATCATGGCAGTGTGTATTGTAACATACGCATTATTGAACACTAACTCCTTGCGTGTGTTTCTGAATAATCAAATTACAGTTTATTGAAGCATTTTAGAATAGCGGTTCGTGTTTCATTTATTCCCTGAATTATTAGAATTATGCGTTGAATTTATTTTTCTATTAAACTGTTGGTGGAATGTCGAAGATGTTAAGGAAACGTCTGTTTAGAAGTCTGTTTTAATTAAATTTTTAATTTTCTATCATTCTCATTCATATTGTAGCGTGTTATGTGTACACCTCCAGTAGCTGAATGAAAGTATATGTCAAGGTACAAATGTAATGCCTCTTTTTCAGAGAAAACCAAAATACTCGGCAACGAGAAGACTTCTACTGAAGGTAAATGTAAACTTAATTAAAGCTCCACCATGTCATTTTTCGCTGCACGTTACAAAATGTCAGTTACAAAATGTCGTCCGTCCACGACTCCATCGACCCAGGGTCATGCTCACCAATTACATTTGATCTGCAGTTTGATCTGTAGTAATAAAAAAAATAAAAAATAGTGCGTCATATTATTTGTGTCGGTTCTCTTCGTGGTGACGTCACCGTCGTACCAAAGAGTCAGTCATGTGATTCTAACTCTGACCATGAGAGGCCACTAGTCAGCAGAGTTAAATCGTTTCTCTCTAAGGAATATCATAAGTTGAGCCTGCTTTATTGATTCATCATTAGTGTAATCGCAAAATAATACAATATTTTGCAATACAAACCAAAAGTAAATAGTTATACACCGAGTAAAAGAAAAAACATACGACCATGTCCAAAAAGATGCAAAATAATGTTTTTGAATGTTCGCATCCAAAATACAATTGAATCCTACGAAGCAAGTGAAAAAATACAGCCCAGCTAGGTGTGCTTTGTTCGATTTAGATTTTATAAAATTGATATCAACCGAAATTTGCGCTCCGTGCGCTTTGGCCATAACACAAACATGTTTTTTGTTGTGTTGTTAGCTAGCGAAGTGTTTGCCAGCGGATGTTTTCATGTATCATAATTTATGGTGTTCTTCATCGACAGGGCAAGCTATTGAAGAGGGCCGAGTCCTTGCTAGTTGATGAGCTGAATAACAAGGTCGCTGAGAGAGAGGCAACGCTCAAGGAGAATGTACCGCCACTCAAACTCTCCGGCCTCTCCGTGGAAGACCTACAGGTAGTCTGTTTTGTACCATTTGATAAAACATGAGATCGGGGGAAGGTATACATATTGTAACCGGAGCAATATTTTAGTTTGGTATTTTGTTTAACTAACTTGGGTTTCGAAACATATTTTCTTAGTGTATGGATTTCTATTTATAAATTCCCAGAAAATAAAAGCTACATCTGAATGAGGTAGTGGCAACAGGAAACGTGTATATATGTATTGCCAGCATATCTATGTGAAAACAATTTATTTAGCTTTAATGTTTTGTTGGGGTTCTCTTTCCAAGTAAACATATATTTCTCATACTTTCTTTTACTAAAAGAGACGTGGATCGATTGATTTAGCTTTAATGTTTTGTTGAAGTAGTTTGTTAATATAAGGAATGAGCAACTTTTAAAAGACTTCTTGACAGCTATCTCGTCGACGGCTCCGCCGGAGGTTCAAAGCCAGGCTTTTAGCCCACGTGGTGTCTGATGAAGCGTCGTCACCTCTGACGGCGCTTTTATTTTCTCTACTATTTCCTTCCACATTCCGTTGCGCCTTCACAATAAGACTGAGTGTTGTTTCTTCTTCTTTGCGTTTTTTGTTTTTGTTGGGGGGTGTGGCGTTCACAGGCGCTCTGCAAGACTATGCACCAACAGATTGACGTTCTCGATGAAGACCGATACAACATCGAGGTGAAGGTAGTGAAGAACGAGACCGAGGTTGGTTGGTTGTTTTTTTTTACTTGTGTAATGGAAATGAACATGAGTTTAAACTGTGTGTGTGTGTGTGTGTGTGTGTCAGTCGGAATATTGATGGAATGCCAGCTCGCCATCTGCTCTCGGGTAACTCTGAGCCTTTGAAGATCATGACAAAAAAAACACCACCAGTCTTAATCCTCTCTATTCTATTAAGCATTACATTTATTTACCCTTTTATGATATATATATATATATATGACATTTATATAAGTTATATAACTTTATATCCTGTATCAGAAATCAATAGGAGTTTCAGGGGTCAGGTTAAGGCTGCCTGTGAGATTCTTATCGGCTTGTGTTGAAGTTAACATCCTTTTATTGTTTTTATATATATATAAATAGTGTGTGTATATATATATATATTATATATATATATATTATATTATATATATATATATATATATATATATATATATTATATATATATATATATATCTGTGGGCTTTTTGTGTCTTTACGAACAGACCAGCAAGGCCAGAGAGAAAAGTGTGTAGAAAAGAGAGTGGGTTAGGCCATTTTCTTTAGTTTTTAAATTGTTACTTTTTTGGAATAGTTTCTTTCAACTTTTAAACATTTCATTTATTTTTTTTATCAAAAAAAGATTCCTATTATTTTTAAATAGCCTGTTGTGTGAGATAGTGCGCGGCGAGGAGTGCCACACCATGTCTTTGTACTTTGGGCAATGACAATACAGGCAAAGAACAAAAAGAAAAATACAAAATTGGAAAAATAACCTCTAAAACCTGATGAATTACCATCTACAAGTGATGATACTATAATGATAATGTACCCCCCCACCTCCACCACCTCCACCACCACCACCATCCACCCACCTCCACCACCCACCTCCACCACCTCCACCCCCACCACCACCACCTCACCCCCACTCCACCACCTACCCCCCCACCACCACCACCCCCACTACCACCACCCATCACCCCCACTACCACCACCATTACCCCCCCCCACCACCACCACCCCCACTACCACCACCACCATCACCCCCACTACCACCACCATTACCCCCCCCCACCACCACCACCCCCACTACCACCACCACCATCACCCCCACCACCACCACCACTCATCCCCCACCACCACCCCCACTACCACCACCACCTCTACCACCACCATCACCCCAACCATCACCCCCACAACCACCACTACCACCACCTCCACCACCACTACCACCACCACCACCCTACCACCACCACCACCACTACCACCACCACCACCATTATCCCCACCACCACCACTACCACCACCACCACCATTACCCCACCACCACCACCACCATAACCCCCACCATCACCCCCACTACCACCACCATCACCCCCACTACCACCTCCACCATCACCCCCACTACCACCACCACCATCACCCCCACTACCACCACCATACCACCCCCCCACCACCACCACCCCCACTACCACCACCACCATCACCCCCACTACCACCACCATTACCCCCCCCCCACCACCACCACCCCCACTACCACCACCACCATCACCCCCACTACCACCACCACCACCACCCATCCCACCACCACCACTACCACCACCACCTCTACCACCACCATCACCCCAACCATCACCCCACAACCACCACTACCACCACCTCCACCACCACCACTACCACCACCACCACCACTACCACCACCACCACCATTATCCCCACCACCACCACTACCACCACCACCACCATTATCCCCACCACCACCACCACCATAACCCCCACCATCACCCCCACTACCACCACCATCACCCCCACTACCACCTCCACCACACCCCCACCACCATCACTCCCACCCCCACTACCCCTCCCCCACCACCCCCACCTCCTCCTCCTCCTCCCCCTCCACAGATTGAGGGCCTGACGCTGAAGGTGCGGGAGCTGAAGGGCGTGAAGAGGCCCAACCTGAAGAAGGTGAAGAAGACGGGCGACCTGGTGCTCAGCGAGGCCAAGGTGTCCGCCAAGGCCGACTTCAAGGCCAAACTGAAGACTGTGAAGAAAGACGAGGAGAAGGTCAGGATCCTCTACTAGTATACTGTATATATATATATATATATATATATATATATATATATATATATTGTGTAGATGTGTGTATAGAGTTTTGCTTAATGTTTATTTATTTACTAACTTACTTTTTTATTTTCACGGATCAATGTTTTTTTTATTTGAAAGCAATAACTTTGATTCATAGCGGGTATTAATGAGATCTTTTATTATTTAATGGTTTTTTTCAAAACCGTTATGACTCCACATTGCTCAGTGTGTACACGGGTTCCAATTCCCTCTTTCTCTCTCTGACTCTCACTCTTCCTCTTCTCTTCTCTCTTTTTTTCACACTTAAATTTCTCTCTCTCTCTCTCTCTCTCTCTCTCTCTCTCTCTCTCTCTCTCTCTCTCTCGCTAATTCCATCTCCCCACTGCCTCTCTCTCTCTCTCTGTGTCGCTCTCTCTCTCTCTCTCTCTCTCTCTCTCTCTCTCTCTCGCTAACTTGAATCTTAACTCCCTCTCCCCCCCCCCCACCCTTTGCAGAAGGAGGAGGTGACTGACTGGCGTAAGAACGTGGAGGCCATGTCCGGCATGGAGGGAAGGAAGAAGCTCTTCAACACCCAGTAGTGAAAGAAGTAAACTCAAATGTTCAAATGTCGGTGTGTGAGAGAAGGCCTCTGCCTCCTCACACTCATTTCCATGGTCGGTCCACAGACGTTGTCCACACTACTAGTTTGCGTGCCGGATCCAGTTGCCTAGATGAGCCTCGATGCAGATATGAAGATATGAAGATTAGTTGACCATAAATGACCATTTTTCTTTTTTTGTAAAGTGGAATGTGTGACATTTTAATTTAAACGCTTTGTATTGTGTTGTAAAATAAAAATATTTAAAAAAAACAACTAAAAATAGAATAAAATAATAAGAATATATTAGTATGTAGATGGGGTGGGGGGGGGGGGTATGTTGTGCGGATATCTTTTGAACTGTGGGGGGCAGTATAGGTCAGAAGGCTGACACGCAGAGAGGCACTTTGACAAAGGGATGACCGGTTGAGCATTTCCTTTTTGCACCACCAGGGGGGGGTTTGTCCGAAGAAACATCCACAACCTTAAACTAAAAACTAAATACATTCACAAATAACATTATTTCTTGCTCACCGACTACATCTTGTGTCAAGGTCAAGAGATGGAGGGAGTGTGTGTGTGTGTGTGGTGGGGGGGGGGGGGGGGGTGTAGTTGGTTTGTGGTTGTGCGATGGCAGTCCATCAAAGAGCTAATACACAAACATGCCCGGCTTGCAGAAAGCAGGTGCCTTTCAACTCCGGGGAGACCCCCCCCCCCCCCCCCCACCCCGCCTCTCTGATTCGATTCCAAATAAAAATCCAACTTTATTTAATCATACTCATACAAAATGACATTGTGCAGGCAGGCTCGTGGGGGTGGGGTGGTGGGGGGTGGGGTGAGGAGGGGGGGGGGGGATGTTCAGATACGTGGTGTGGTGTGACTTTCAAATTAAAAGTTCATCATGACAACTGCAATTACCGTCTCGCCTGTTACGCTCGGGCCTTCCCTCGGCATATTGTAAAAAGAACAGACGGCCTGCTCTTTGCTGATTGGACACAGATGGAGGGGGGGGGGGGGGGGGGGGGAGGGGAGGGGAGGGGCAGGATGGGGTAATATCCATGGTAATATCTAACATCCCCCACACACACACACACACACACACACACACACACCACACACACACACACACACACACACACACACACACACACACACACACACACACACACACACACACACACACACAGTGTTAGGAAGCTGCCCCAGATATGACTGGTCTTCACCAGGAATAGTAATGAAATGGAGGCATTGTCAGTAGCCCTGCGACGTGTCAAAGCAGCTTAAGAGTGACACAAGCAAGAAGCAAGCCGTCATTTCTTTTGGAAAACCACCCTTTTTTTTTGGCACAATCCATTTTTTGCTGTCGCGGTCCGATTTTTTTAAACTGGACACAGGGCGCCTGTGATAGTTGTAGTTGTGTGTTTTTTTTGAAAGGCCTATTATTAAAATGTTTTTATTTATTCTTCAAAAGG
>CM051022.1:9076809-9104309 GCA_027704905.1 Muraenolepis orangiensis | reverse complement strand
TCTCTCTCTCTCTCTCTCTCTCTCTCTCTCGCTCTCTCGCTCTTTCTCTCTGTTTATCCACATGCACATGCATGTACCACTGCCCCCCCCCCCCCCCCCCCCCCCCCCACACACACACACACACACACACACCACACACACACACACACACACTCTGTCCGAGCATGCTAATGTGCATATGGGCAGATGCAATGGGCCATGCTAGCCAGGGCAGCACACACACGCAACCAAAAATAAGGGCCCCCCCCCCCCCACCGACGACTCTAATGCTCTTAAGTTCATGCTCTTTGTTCGTCCTATTGTTGTTTTAAGGAGGGAAAACAATAGCGTATAACGTATCTCATGTTAGGGCTTGGTTTGTTTTTTTCACTAATAGTGAAGGGAACACTAAGCCTATTGTATTTAGGTACTCCCTGATACTGTAACAGACACACAGAGAGAGAGGGGAGGAGGAGGAGGAGGAGGGGGGGGGGGGGTCACACACTAACAAGGGCTGTTATGGAAATATACATGTGAGTATGTCACTTGTTGTCACTCCATTTAATGCCTCGGCCGAATGCACACTGAATTGAGTGGTAACGTTCGATTTAAAAATGACCATTTCATCGATAATGGCCTCAGTGTCAGATTACGACAGAAGGGAAAGAAAGAAGTCCAACACATTTTTTTTTTTTTTAAAGGTGGTTACTTACTGTACATTGAACATTACATCAAGGAATTTATAGTATAGCTGTAATATAGTATTTCAAACGGCTCCAGGCCTTCTGTTCTGCTCATGAGCGGTCGAGCAGACGGCCTCCCCCCTCTCCCCCCCTCTCTCCCCCACCTCCCCCCCCCCCCCGCCCCCCCTTTTTTCGCCAAGATTAACATTTCATATGATCGTTCTTGACAAGAGGATTTTCTTACAGAGGCCCCCTTAAAGGATAACCAAAAAAGGGCATTTTTGTTTGGGGGGGGGGGGGGGGGGGCGGCGGGCGGGGGTTTGAAAAGTTGTCTCCGCAGTCGCGATGAGAGGAACGTGTACTTACTTAATATGTAACCGGGGATTACAAGTAACGCGTTACTCCGTGGTGTATCCGTTATTTAATTCAAACCTTGTTTTTTTGTTTGGGGGGGGGGTGGGGGGTGTAAGAGTTGACAATGAGTGCTTTATTATTATTATTATTATTATTATTATTATTATTATTATCATCGCTGTAGGAGGTTTTAGTTTTTTTGGGGAGGGGTGGTGGAAGGGGGGTAGGGGAACAAAGTATAGCCAGAAGTAGACACACAGACATAGATGTGTGCGATTATGTTTTAAAAAAGGGAGGGGCTTGACTTTTTTTATTTTTTATTTTTTTCCTTTTTCTTTTTCCTTTTACTTACTGGGAAGAACCGAACAGACTGGTGGCCCTCCCCTCGCTTGGCCTCTCTCTCTCTCTCTCTCTCTCTCACTCTCTCCTCTCTCTCTCTCTCTCTCTGTCTGTCTGTGGTTGTCTGAGACTTCGACTGAAGAGTACTGTACAACGAGCGCTTTTTTCCTCCCCGTTTCCTAAGATCCACAGGTAAGCACGCAACACACACAACACAACACAACACAACACAACACAACACAACACAACACAACTAAACACAACTAAACCAAACACAACACAACACAACTACTGCCGAGCAGTTGGGATGGGAATAGTGCGTTTGTACTGCGTGTTTTTAAACGGGGCGACTGCGCGAATGTTTTCGCGTGTGTGTGTGTGTGCGTGTGTGTGTTGGGGGAAAAGTTCAGCCGCTATTTCCCCATATTAACAATGGGACAAAATGATTGTGTGTGTGTGTGTCTGTGTGTGTCTGTGTGTCTGTCTGTCTGTGTGTCTGTCTGTCTGTCTGTCTGTCTGTCTGTCTGTCTGTCTGTCTGTCTGTCTGTCTGTGTGTGTGTGTGTGTGTGTGTGTGTGTGTGTGTGTGGTTGGGGGAAAAGTTCAGCCGCTATTTCCCATATTAATAATGGGACGAAATGTGTGTGTGTGTGTGTGTGTGTGTGTGTGTGTGTGTGTGTGTGTGTGTGTGTGTGTGTGTGTGTGTGTGTGTGTGTGTGTGTGTGTGTGTGTGTGTGTGTGTGTGTGTGTGTGGTGTGTGTGTGTGTGTGTGTTGGGGGAAAAGTTCAGCCGGTATTTCCCATATTAACAATGGGACGAAATGACTGTTGAGCAAAGTTGAGCCATCATCCGTTTCCTCTTCTGGGATGATTTACAACGTCACTATTTATCGTTGAGCGCCCAAACTTTATAACGCATGGTTGTTATGGAATATATACATATATATATATATATATATATTATATATATATATATATATATATATATATATTATATATATATATATATGCCTTCCTTTTAGATTGTTATCGGACAAAAGATGCTTGTGGGCGGTCTTAAACCCCGCCCCCCGCCCAAACAGCCGAGCGTTATGCGTTACTTATTGCGTTACAAATTACGTTACATATTACGTTACATATTACGATAAAGTAGCGGGGCGATCTTGGAACTTTCGGCGTCGCTCCCATCATCACGTGTCTTTTATAAAAATGGAGGGAAAACAAAAAAGTTAATACAATAATTGTGGGCCGAATTGTTGGGCTTCTGTAAGTTCCCCTTAATAACCGTATAAGTATAGGCTTGGACATAAAAGCTTCATTTGTTGTGGCCTTGGGGAGAGCAAGAACCTGTGGAATGTTAAAAGACATTTCTACGGTCAAGAAAACACGAGAGTGGGGGAGAGGAGAGAGAGAGAGAGAGAGAGGAGAGAGAGAGAGAGAGAGAGAGGAGAGAGAGAGAGAGAGAGGAGAGAGAGAGAGAGAGAGAGAGAGAGAGAGAGAGAGAGAGAGAGAGAGAGAGAGAGAGAGAGAGAGAGAGAGAGAGAGAGAGAGAGTAGCCACAGGCACTCAAGATGACAGCCTATAGCCTAACTATAGCACAAGCCTACAGATGTTGAAGTTGGATTCCTGGGAAAAACCTCAACAATCCTCATCTCGCCACACAGATGAATCTCTCATCTATTTCAAGGTATCACATTCCTCCCACCACCCCCAACCACCAGAATCCCTCGAGGGCCTTGGAGGGAAGAGGATCTTTTTTAAGTCTCACCCTACTTTTTCTGGGACTCTCTGAAGGCCTTTTGATCCCAGCTTTATTACACGGCCGAATCTGTGAAGTGGTGACGCTGTTCGTGGTTCGAGATGGGGCTGTGTGGATGTGTGTGTGTGTGGATGTGGTGGGGTGAGGGTGGTGGTGGTGGGGGTGTGGGTGGGCTTGGGTGACTGTCTGTATAGGGTGGGGTCTCTATAGGGTCCCTTTTTCCCTCAACTTTCTTTCAAATCGCCGAATCATCGATGAAACCGTGTAAGCTGATAAGGTGTACAGCCGTTTTTGGGGGTGGTGATAGTGTGTGTGTGTGTGAGTGTGTGTGTGTGGGGGGGGGGGGGGGCAGTTTAAACATGCAGGGAATGCCCTGGTCGGTCCTTATAAGGGCATAGGCTCAAGCCAGTGACGGGCAAGTGAACCGATCTCTGGAATGCACAGCTCTCTCTCTCTCTCTCTCTCTCTCTCCTCTCTCTCTCTCTCTCTCTCTCTCTCTCTCTCTCTCTCTCTCTCTCTCTCTCTCTCTCTCTCTCTCTCTCCCCGGCTTCACATTTTGGCCGTTTTAATTTTTTTCTCGTGTGTGTGATTTTCTTTGGCTTCCACAGTGTGTGTGGGGGGTGTGTGTGTGTGTACACATGTGCACACACACACACACACACACGTAGGCCTCCCACGCGCTTGACACCGAGGCGTCGACGTGATGACACGCATGTCCTTCCGTGCTCAGACGTGTGTGTGTGTGTGTGTGTGTGTGTGTTTGATGAAGATGAACCCTCCTCATTCTGTTCAACACCGTCACCCACTATTACACTTACACCGTACTTCTTTACTGGACTAACTGGACTGGACTCACTGTTACTGCACGGTTCTGCACTGTACTGCACTGCATTCATTGATGCTGCTGCACTACTGGCACTTTAAACTTATTGTTGTTGCAAATCATACTGCGGGAGGAAATGGGGAGTAAGCATTCCAATGTTCTTGTTAACACATGGCAAAAATAAAGAATCTCGAATCTTGAATCTAGTGTAAAGTGACACTGAGTCAAAAGAAAAGCGCTGTATAACATCCATTTATTATTATTAATCCCGGGTGGTGAAATCATGGGTGTCGCTGAAGCCAGCCAACTACTACTACTAGAGCAGTAAAAGTAACAAGGAAAAAGGGAGTCGAAAGACGTTAAAAAAAAGTACGAATATACAAAAAATGTCACCACAGAATATCGAATGGCCGACGGTGGTATATCGTTTTGGGGTTTGACGTCGTCGGGTTCCAGTCGGGCTACGGTTGGGGCAATCTGGAGGTAATTGCAGTGAGTAAATGCAGTGTGATAACAGGCAGGCTTGGAGAGAGCGCAGGGTCCCAGGGCCAGGCGGTTTAGGGCCGGTTCTCAGGGCCAGAAGTTTTAGGGCCGGGCAGACAGGATGCAGGGAACACTGCCCTGCATTTCCTCTCTCTGCTATCTGGAGCGGGCTGTGCGGTAGAGCCCCCTCCGTTTCAGCTGTCTCTCTTTTGCCTCTCTCTCTCTCTCTCTCTCTCTCTCTCTCTCTCTCTCTCTCTCTCTCTCTCTCTCTCTCTCTCTCTCTCTCTCTCTCTCTCCTCTCTCTCTCTCTCTCTCTCTCTCTCTCTCTCTCTCTCTCTCTCGCTCTCGCTCGCTCGCTCGCTCTAACTCTCTTTCTCTAACTCTGAATCGTTTTCAATTCTCTCTGTGTGATGAGGAACTACATTCAAAGGCAGCATTTGTGTATCCGTGTGCTCTGAGATGGATACCTGTGTGTGTGTGTGTGTGTGTGTGTGTGTGTGTGTGTGTGTGTGTGTGTGTGTGTGTGTGTGTGTGTGTGTGTGTGTGTGTGTGTGTGTGTGTGTGTGTGTGTGTGTGGTGTGTGTGTGTGTGTGTGTGTGTGTGTGTGTGCGCGCGCGCGTGCTGTGCGGTCTGGTTCCAGATTCGAGATTCAGATTTATTTGCCATATGCACATACAAGGAATGCTACTCCCCATTCCCTCACGCATTATGAATTTCCAACAATTTAACACTATATGCTATACTATGTACTATACTATGTACTATACTATGAACTATACACACTATACTGTGTGTGTGTGTGTGTGTTTGCAGTGCTAGCCCAGTGTGTCTCAACCTATGGTACCCGTACACACAACAAGATTTTAGTTTGTCTACAAACACACAGTCCTGTTATTGTTATTGTTATGTGATAGCGTCACTGAGCTCGAAAACACTAGGTCACCCTCCTCCCTGTAGACAACCAGTCAGAACACTAGGCCACCCTCCTCCCTGTAGACGACCAGTCAGAACACTAGGTCACCCTCCTCCCTGTAGACGACCAGTCAGAACACTAGGCCACCCTCCTCCCTGTAGACGACCAGTCAGAACACTAGGTCACCCTCCTCCCTGTAGACGACCAGTCAGAACACTTGGTTACCCTCCTCCCTGTAGACGACCAGTCAGAACACTAGGTCACCCTCTCTGTAGACGACCAGTCAGAACACTAGGTTACCCTCCTCCCTGTAGACGACCAGTCAGAACACTAGGTCACCCTCTCTGTAGACGACCAGTCAGAACACTAGGTCATCCTCTCTGTAGACGACCAGTCAGAACACTAGGTCACCCTCCTCCCTGTAGACGACCAGTCAGAACACTATGTCACCCTCCTCCCTGTAGACGACCAGTCAGAACACTAGGTCACCCTCCTCCCTGTAGACGACCAGTCAGAACACTAGGTCACCCTCCTCCCTGTAGACAACCAGTCAGAACACTAGGTCACCCTCCTCCCTGTAGACGACCAGTCAGAACACTAGGTTACCCTCCTCCCTGTAGACGACCAGTCGGAACACTAGGTCACCCTCCTCCCTGTAGACGACCAGTCAGAACACTAGGTCACCCTCCTCCCTGTAGACGACCAGTCAGAACACTAGGTCACCCTCCTCCCTGTAGATGACCAGTCAGAACACTAGGTCACCCTCCTCCCTGTAGACGACCAGTCAGAACACTAGGTTACCCTCCCTGTAGAGGACCAGTCAGAACACTAGGTCACCCTCCCTGTAGACGACCAGTCAGAACACTAGGTTACCCTCCTCCCTGTAGACGACCAGTCAGAACACTAGGTCACCCTCCCTGTAGACGACCAGTCAGAACACTATGTCACCCTCCTCCCTGTAGACGACCAGTCAGAACACTAGGTCACCCTCCTCCCTGTAGACGACCAGTCAGAACACTATGTCACCCTCCTCCCTGTAGACGACCAGTCAGAACACTAGGTCACCCTCCTCCCTGTAGACGACCAGTCAGAACACTAGGTCACCCTCCTCCCTGTAGACAACCAGTCAGAACACTAGGTCACCCTCCTCCCTGTAGACGACCAGTCAGAACACTAGGTTACCCTCCTCCCTGTAGACGACCAGTCGGAACACTAGGTCACCCTCCTCCCTGTAGACGACCAGTCAGAACACTAGGTCACCCTCCTCCCTGTAGACGACCAGTCAGAACACTAGGTCACCCTCCTCCCTGTAGATGACCAGTCAGAACACTAGGTCACCCTCCTCCCTGTAGACGACCAGTCAGAACACTAGGTTACCCTCCCTGTAGAGGACCAGTCAGAACACTAGGTCACCCTCCCTGTAGACGACCAGTCAGAACACTAGGTTACCCTCCTCCCTGTAGACGACCAGTCAGAACACTAGGTCACCTTCCCTGTAGACGACCAGTCAGAACACTAGGTCACCCTCCTCCCTGTAGACGACCAGTCAGAACACTAGGTTACCCTCCCTGTAGACGACCAGTCAGAACACTAGGTTACCCTCCTCCCTGTAGACGACCAGTCAGAACACTAGGTCACCCTCCTCCCTGTAGACGACTAGTCAGAACACTAGGTCACCCTCCCTGTAGACGACCAGTCAGAACACTAGGTCACCCTCCCTGTAGGCGACCAGTCAGAACACTAGGTCACCCTCCCTGTAGACGACCAGTCAGAACACTAGGTTACCCTCCTACCTGTAGACGACCAGTCAGAACACTAGGTCACCCTCCCTGTAGACGACCAGTCAGAACACTAGGTTACCCTCCTCCCTGTAGACGACCAGTCAGAACACTAGGTTACCCTCCTCCCTGTAGACGACCAGTCAGAACACTAGGTCACCCTCCCTGTAGACGACCAGTCAGAACACTAGGTTACCCTCCTCCCTGTAGACGACCAGTCACAACACTAGGTCACCCTCCTCCCTGTAGACGACCAGTCAGAACACTAGGTCACCCTCCTCCCTGTAGACGACCAGTCAGAACACTAGGCCACCCTCCCTGTAGGCGACCAGTCAGAACACTAGGTCACCCTCCCTGTAGACGACCAGTCAGAACACTAGGTTACCCTCCTCCCTGTAGACGACCAGTCACAACACTAGGTCACCCTCCTCCCTGTAGACGACCAGTCAGAACACTAGGTCACCCTCCTCCCTGTAGACGACCAGTCAGAACACTAGGCCACCCTCCCTGTAGGCGACCAGTCAGAACACTAGGTTACCCTCCCTGTAGACGACCAGTCAAAAGCAGCTGACAATATCACAGGTAGCATAATAATCACAGTTCCGAAAAATACCACTGAATTATCTCCGTAGTGTGTGCTTTAATCTTGTTGTGTTGATTTGAATAATCAAAAAGTAATTAAAACTGAATAAGTAAGCAAACAAGTAACTCGGAAGACATTGGAAATCTTTGGAAAGTAATTAAAAGTGTATTCCCTTTTGCTTATGAATTCAAAATACCATTCTAGGGGCATTACGTTGTAAGTATATGTCAGTTTAAAGTATAGTATTAGACCAAAACTGTTCAAAGCCATTCGGAGACGGTGAGAGGTTAATATTGAATTATTTGCGCAGCCCTGAGCTAGGCTACTGTAACTCTACAAGTCAATGGAAGTGGCTAACGGAAAAGCAAACGTTTTCCCAGCCAACTCTCCTTCTGGACACACAATGATGGAATTCAATTTGGGAATCGAGCAACTCGTCTGAATCTGACAGGCTTTAGAGACCAGTTTAGAGATAGCTCGGCGTGTCCCTTTTAAGTTCTAAAAGGAAAAAGCTCTAAAGTTCCAACGCAAAGCAAGGCCTTGTTTTGTTTTTTTAAAACCACAAAGGCAAGACTTGCCAAATAAGTGGCAAAAAGAATTTAAGTAGAAGGGGAAACTGGCACGGCAGATTGTATAACAAAGACGATTGGTTTGTCCTGTTCTTTTCAGTACTAAATGTGTGTTTACCTACACAGTGTTTGCTATCCAAGGGTTTTTCCAAATATCAACCAATTAGTGGAGACAGCATGCTGATATGTCGGCATAAACATTTTCACGGTTCCCCCTGCAGGTTCTTTGTTCTGGTTCCTTCCAATAGGAGGAACACAGAAACTATTTGAACTATGCCTCCAATAAGTCTCTCTCTCTGTTGCTTTTTCTTTTAATGCAGATTTGCAGTACTTTTAGAACTCCCCCCCCCCCCCCCCCACGCACGCACGCACGCACGCACGCACACGCACGCACACACACACACACACACACACCACACACACACACACACACACACACACACACACACACACACACACACACACACACACACACACACACACACACTGACTCACATTCTTCCCCACATTCCCCCTATTTTCCCCCCAATGATTGGTTCCTCTTGTTCGAGTCCAGGGAACCCCACCATCCGTCTGTGTCAGCTCATTCTCGGGGAGCAACATGGGTTTGGGTTTCGGGGGGAGGGGTGAGGGGGGGGAGGGGAGGGCGGGGGGGGTTTGTGTGTTCTGGAGAGAGATCCAGTAGGACATGGTTCAGCTCATTCCCGGTGATTGTGATTGACGTGGAGCAAAGGGCCCACGGGACTTTTAGGCTGTAGGCCCGCGCCCACAGGGCACTAGGTCCGATTCCCGGTCGCCGGTTTTTCTCCTTTTGAATTGGATAGCGTGTAATTTGAATGCACCGGGCCCAGAACCGCACAGTAAGTTGTACGGTATGGGAAGTTTGGGACGACGAGGCCAAACTGTAATTGAGAACAGCTTTTGACTCTCTCCCCCCCCCCCCCCCTCCCCCCCCCCGGTTGTTGGGGCGACGATGTTCTCGTCAACGGAGCCGACGCAGGCGACTTTCCTTGAGGAAAATGCACAAAGGCAGCAGCCCTTGTTGTTTGTCTTTTGGGTCGCGGGACATGATTAGTGCAAACATTCTCGTGTTTATCCAAAGCGACGTACAGTGATTTTTGTTTTCCATGAGCAGGTAAGGGTGTCGATAGGCCTTTTTGATCGAGGGTGACTACAGTTTGGGATTCAAACCCATAACCCAGGGAGCCCAAACACACTGGCCACGAGACTACCTCGCCCCCCCCCCCCCCCCCTGTGAATGCAGCCTTGGTAGTTTAGTTTTGCGATAAAGATTATGGCATGAAATCAAATTTGGTATAATCCAGCTTCATTTTCCCAGACTCCGAGTTGGGTTGATCCTGTGCAGCGAAAGCTGTGTGGTTGTTGTGCACAGTCCCAACCCTACAGTTGATGTCCTGCCCACAAGAACTAAAACTTAATTAAATTAACTTTATTTACGTTGCGTTCTGTTCGAGCAAGACATCCAATAAAATGTACAAATAAGGGCGGAAAACCCCCTCCCCCCATGGTCCGATATATCTAATTTCTTCTCTTTTCCAGAGGTTGGCTCCTGCTAGCAGCGCAAAGTCTGCCATGTGGCGTCTGAGGCCAACGTTTAAACCGAATATTTTTAAATCGTTAGTCACACCTCAACAGAAAAGGGAATTAAACTTGATCTGTACTTTTTTTTTTTCGAGTAGCTCTCTCTGACTTTGAAGCGCTATATCGCTCAGCTCCTGATTGGTTAATGGGCAGCGTGACAAACCCTGGTTGGTAATTGGCACCCTTGGCTCTCCTCGCCTTGCCTCCCTCCCGCCCGCTCTGACAGACGCTCCTGAGCTCTCGCAGAAGCAGAAAAGAAAGTACATCTGCGAAAGTGTGGTGTTTTTCCTTCTGACGTTCAAAAAAAAATCTCCTCTGCCACGAAAGATTTTCTTTCATTTCTATATTTTTTTTGTTGGGGGTGGTGGGGGGTGGGGGGGGGTGGGGGTTCGTGTGTTGAGGTGGAAGTTGATTCGATTTCTGGACGAGGCGCCTCCCGTCTCTAAAAACCAAAGTCTTATAAGGTAAAAAAAAAAAAGAAAAAAAGCCCTGATCTGGCTGTCTTTTCCTCCGCTACGGTTCTTTGGGGGCTGGCCGGGTGATTGATTGTGTGAGAGTGAGGTCACCGGCCCTCGAGGGGGCAGCGTCTGATGTCATCCTACAAAGATGTGTTCTTTCGCGAGTCATCCAAAATGTTCTTTTTCTCCCCCCCCCCCCCTCTTTCTTTCTTTTTGGAGCTATAACGTCTCACTCTCGCGTTAATATATTTATATTAATTTTTTTATACATATTTATATATTATATATATATATGTATATTAAATATATTATATTTTTATTTTTATATATTTAACTTTATACAGTTTGTACTTTTTACTTATTTTTTATTGTTTTTTATAACTGCCGTCTGTCGTCGGGTATTGCGCACATAAGATTTTCACTCATTGCTTATACTTGTATAAACTGTGAAGTGACAATAAACTTGACTTGACTTAATATCACATGCGGCTAGGCTAGGCTAGGCCCATATAAGGGACCTTGCCTTTTGGTTAATGCTCATCTGATAAAAACAAGCACAGGAAGCCTCTCTCCGCAAGCCGATTGGCTCTTGTGGTTTCCCCCTCCGGGACGATCCCCGGCGGGACCTCAGACATGCACCCGGCTGATTCCCCCTGAGGAGGAAACTGCCCGACGTGGCCCTCTCTCCCAAGGAGATAAATCTCCCTCTTTTCCGACTATTTTATCCTCAACTCTCTCTCTCTCTCTCTCTCTCCTCTCTCTCTCTCTCTCTCTCCTCTCTCTCTCTCTCTCTCTCCTCTCTCTCTCTCTCTCTCTCTCTCTCTCTCCTCTGTCTTTTTTTTGCTCCTCTGGTGTCTCCTCCCCTCACCCAACCCCATCCTGTCTTTTTAGTTACTATTCTCTGTCTCTCTCTCTCTCTCTCTCTCTCTCTCTCTCTCTCTCTCTCTCTCTCTCTCTCTCTCTCTCTCTCTCTCTCTCTCTCTCTCTCTCTCTCTCTCGCTCTCTCTCTGTCTCTGTCTCTGTCTCTCTCACTGTCTCTCCTCCTCTCTCTTACTCCTCTCTTTGGCAGATGTATGTTGCCCACTTCCCTTGTCCTCTCCTAACCTTTATTGTCTCTCTCCCTTCACGTGACCTCCTCCTCCTCTTCCTTCTCCTTTCCCCGTCGCCCTCGCAGCCTCGGGCGTGGCTCGGCTCGGCCCCCGGAAGCAAACACGACCTAATTAATGGTTCATGAAGTGGCTGTGTTCAAAAAGTCCCATATTTCCTGGCTAATGGGGAATTGAGTGGACTGAGAGTGAGTGTAGCGGTGAGGCCATGCAAATCCCATCCCAGAAATGCCATCGAGCGGTGTGTGTGTGTGTGTGTGTGTGTGTGTGTGTGTGTGTGTGTGTGTGTGTGTGTGTGTGTGTGTTGTGTGTGTGTGTGTGTGTGTGTGTGTGTGTGTGTGTGTGTGTGTGTGTGTGTGTGTGTGTGATGTGTGTGTGTGAATGACGTGGTGTGTGTGTGTGTGTGATGCGTGTGTGTGTGAATGACGTTGTGTGTGTGTGTGTGTGTGAATGACGTTGTGTGTGTACCCAGTCAGGAAGGTTAACCTGAATCTGTGAACGGCGGTGTGTATAGCTACAGGGGGGGAAAACAACGGGGAAAGTGTGTGTGTGTGTGTGTGTGTAAACGTTGTGTGTGTGTGTGTGTGTGTGTGTGTGTGTGTGTGTAAACGTTTTGTGTGTGTGTGTGTGTAGAGGCCCCAGTCATACGCTTTCGCTCTGCGGTTCCTCGGTGGTCTTTACCCCCCCCCCCCCCCCCCCCCCCCCCCCCCCTCTCCCCCCCTCGCACATGTGTGTCAATACGTGTACGTGTGTGAAAATACTCGTGACATTTCTGTGGCCGGAGAATACGCTGTTCTACCCCCCGCAACCCCCCCTCCTACCCCCCCCCCGCCCCCCCCTCGCACACCCTCCTAACCCCCCCCCCCCCCCCCCCCCCCCTGCCCATGTAAGACACTGTTTATTTTGGAATACTTTGTGTTCTCTCCGCTAACACGACGCACATGAGTTGCGTGCGTGTGTGTGTGTGTCTTGTGTGTTGTTTTGCGTTTTTTTTGTGGGGACTGGTAAAGCTACGCTGACGTTGTTTACCTAAGGCTTGTTTGGTGGTAAAGGGGGGGGGGGGCGGCGTTTATTTTATTTTTTATCCTGTTTGAGAGTTTCTCCCCCATCTCTTTCTCCCCCCCCCCCGCCCCCTCATTACACAAGGTGTCGGTTGGATTTGGTTTCCATGGCTTCAACTCGACGTATCGTTCCCCACGCCCTCCACCCCCCATCCATCCACATGGTGGTCTCCCAACACCCAAGTCTCCCCCCCCCTCTTATGATGATGTCCAGACTTGAAAAATCGAAAAGAGTCCTAGAGAGTATCGCGTGTGACGGATCTTTGTGTGTGTGTGTGTGTGTTTGTTTGTGTGTGTGTGTGCGTATGTGTGTGTGTGTGTGTGTGCGTGCGTGTGCGCATGTGCGTGTGTGTGTGCGTGTGTGTGTGCGTGTGTGGGCGTGCGTGTGTGTGCGTGCGCGTGTGTGTGTGCGCGTGTGCGTGTGTGTGTGCGTGCGCGTGTGTGCGTGTGTGTGTGCGTGCGTGTGTGTGTGTGTGTGTGCGCGTGTGTGCGTGTGTGTGTGCCTTTTTCTCATTTCTCTTCATGTAGTAGCCGGCACTGCACATTGCGTATACTTACATGTCATAAAAAAACCGTGTCTCAATATCTCAATAACACACACATTTGAAACACACACACACACACACACACATGTGTAGACTACGCAGCCATTCGAGAGGACTTACGGTAGAGTGATAAACAAATACAGTGTGGGGTTTATTATTCCTTTTTAATTCCCCTCTACACCGCCCCCCCCACCCCCCCCCCCCCCCCCACGTCTCTTGTTATCGCAAAAATGAGGGGCTCTCGTCCAATTGGTCGACAGCCATCGCCTCCCACCTGATTAAGCCAATTAGCCGGCAGCACAGTCTGAGGTCTGTGTAGGGAGCGTGGGGTGATTGGCGAACAGTGCATTTAACGTCTACCGCTCTCTACCGCTTCCCCTTAATCAGAAGCATACACAGCCATCCACACGCAGGCCTTTCCGAGGGTCGCTCAGGAATGCACTGCGAGGCAACAAGGCCAGGGGAGGAGGAGGAGGGGAGGAGGAGGAGGAGGAGGGATGAGGAGGAGGGAGGGTACCTCCACCACCGACCACCATCCCCTTCTCCTCCAGTGTGTCACATGGCACACGGGCCCCTGCAGGTTGGGGGGGGGGGGGTGGGGGTTTAGGTGGGTGGTTTAGGTGGGTGGTTTAGGTTTAGGTGGGTGGTTTAGGTGGGGGGGGGGGGTTTAATGGGTGGTTTAGGTGGGGGGGGGGGGGGGTTTAGGTGGATGTTGTTGATGAGAAGCAGGGATCAAAGGGTGAGCAGTGCAGCCCTGGGTCCGACCTCCACCACTTCTCGCTTCTCTTATCGTCGGCACTTGTCGAATATGTGGTTCTCCATCGTGTCTGAGTAGCAACGTACACACACTTACACAAGCGGCACGTACACACACACACACACACAAGCGGCGCCCATGGGTGCATGCGTGCGCATGTGTGTGTGCATGTGCGTGTGTGTGTGTGTCTTTGAGCTATGGATGCCACGGATTTAGCTGAGCAGTGATAAAGAGGAGCATGGCAACTCCCTCGCCTTTATTTACCTATCAGAGCCCCCCCCCCCTCTGGGCAGATTGTACACACACACCGCTGTGGATTCCGTTCAGGATCTATTGGGTCATTTGCCTCTTTGTACTCTGCATGTAACTCCCCCCCCCCCCCCCCCCTGTTTTTAGAAAGACGTTTTAATCAGCCATGGCTCCACTGGGACATAGGCTGGCATTGGTGAGCTCCTTACCTCATCAGAGCTCCAGAGCTCTGCCAACCGGGCTTGGAAGCAACACTCACTCAGGGCTTTCTATGTGTGTGTGTGTGTGTGTGTGTGTACTGTATGTATGTATGTATGTGTGTGTGTGTGTGTGTGTGTGTGTGTGTATTGGATAACCCAAGGCCTCTTTGCCTGAGAGGCTTTACTGTAATAGAGCGGCTCTGTGGCCCGTGTGTCTGACAGCCAAGTGGTACTTATTAAACCGAGAGCCGATTCCTGCTTTACGCGTCCTATACCTCGCCTTAACCTCGTCGGAGGCTAATTCTGCAGCTTTTTACTGCGAGCGCTCCCTGTCACTCACAAAGTCTCGTTGCCCCGCACCCCAACCCCCCCCCCCAAAATACATATGCGTGCAATTAGCTTCCGGATCAAACGTTGAATTAGAGTAACCGGGTCACGATAAAAATAACGATCAACTCAACTGGATCAAGTCAGGATTGGATGTGTGTGTTTTTCATTTCTTCTTTTGTTCTTTTTTTTTTGGGGGGGGTAAAAGTGCGTGTGGCTTGGCGGTGTTCCAGAGTGTTCCCTCCCCCCTCCTCCCCCCTCCCCCCCCTCCCCCGGTGATTTTCTGTGACGCCGTGTTTAGCGGTCAGAAGCGGGGGCCCTTAATTAATCGCAGGACAGGACCCCCCCCCCCCTGCCAACCTCGCTTAAGTTACCCACAATGCACAGCTCCTGGAGTGAGTAAACGAGTGGAGCCGAGGGGCGTCTGATACAGTGTGAGTGTTTGTTAATTAGCCTCACGTGCTGGACTAATGGCTGCCTTTCCCCCCCCCCCCCCCCATGTCTGATAAATGGTGACACGTATCAGGAGGTACGATGGCGGAGGCCCACACACATTTTGAAATGTTTTGGGGCCGCCGTTTTGGAGGTCTTGGACACCCCCCCCCCCCTTCCCCCCCCCCCCTTCGCCAACGTCAACAACGTCTCAAAAGAACAATTTGTTAGTCACAACTGAAGCGCTTTTGTTTTTTTTCTACCGTTATGTTTTTTTTAAAACTTCATTCAACGGTTGGTCTGAAATTTGACGACAATGAAAAACATTTTAATGAAGGGAGAAAAAAACCATCCAGTGGCCACAAGGGGAACATGTTGCTCACCCAAACCCAACAGACCAAAAGGGTTTTTGGTTTGTTTTGTTTTGTTTGTTTTTGTGACTCAATAAAGTATTGCTCCTCCTTTGTTTTAACAGCAGTGTCAGTAGTAGTAGTAGTAGTAGAAGAAGTAGAAGTAGTAGTAGTAGTAATAGCTGTAGTAGTAGTAGTAGTAGTAGTAGTAGTAGTAGTAGTAGTAGTAGCAGCAGTAGTAGTAGTAGCAGCAGCAGCAGCAGCAGCAGCAGCAGCAGCAGTAGTAGTAGTAGCAGTTGTTGTAGTATTAGTAGTAGTAGTAGTAGTAGTAGCAGTAGTTGTAGTAGCAGTAGTAGTAGTCGTCGTCGTCGTCGTATTAGTAGTAGTATTAGTAGTAGTAGTAGTATTAGTAGTAGTAGTAGTAGCAGTATCGCGTGACAAAGCTTAATCCTTAATGTAGTCCATTACAGCAGAGGATGTGTTATGAGAGCGCTAAGCTCTACTTCACCCATTGGAGGACTGAGCCATTTGTGTACCAGTGGCTGTTGGATTTTCTTTGTTTAGTAGAAAGAATAACATCCGTTAGTGAAGGGTTTAAAAGTTGTCTGAAAGGTTGTCCGAGGTTACGGTAGGGCCTTCTGAGAAACCCATCCCTCGGACATCCCACCAGATTCAGATGTGGTTTATATGTCATGAGTGTATCTCTGAACAGTTACAACCAGGACCAGGAAATGACAACATTTACAGAAGTAGAAAATAAATACAACAATACCAGAGACATGCACATGCATGTACTGTACATATTTATATGTACATATTTACATAATAACAGAACACCTCCTTCATCACCTCATCACTACCTCGACCTTCAACCCTCACCGCCACCACCGCCACCACCGCCACCACCACCACCACCACCACCATGACCGCCGTCAAACTCCTCCCCCCTCCTTTCCTCGAAATAAGCACTCCTTGATCTCCAAAGAGGAGAGGAGGGAGAGAAGGGGAGGGCTTGGGTACATGTGGCGTGTTTCTATTATCTACACGGCGTAGGGAAAAGCCTACTTGTTGCTTTGCCTCCGTAGGGTATTTCAGCTGTGGGAATTCAAACGGTAGGAGATTTTGAAAGAATGTGTTTTGGTCTAAGAGTTCGAGGAAGGGGTGGGGGGGGGGTGGATTTGACGCTGGATTTGACATGCGACAACACACACACACACACACACACACCTCGCCGCTGGTGTCCTTTTGCCGTGACGGCGAAGTGCCCTCGGAAAAGGCACTTACTTTTCCGCCCGACTTGATTTAGACGCAGAGCGGATCGCTCGGCAGACATCGCCACCCCCCCCCCCCCCCCCACACACACACACACACACACCCCCACCCTACCCCTCACCTCAACCTCCGACCTCCCCCACCCACATCCAACTACTACCCTCCACTGCCTTCACCACCACCGCCCTTACCACCACCACCACCCCACCACCACCACCACCACCACCTCCACCACCACCACCACCACCACCACCACCACCTCCACCACCACCACCACCTCCACCGCCAGCCACTGCTCACCCAGAACAATGGGGTCTTGTTGCCAAAGTGAGTGAGTGTGTGTGTGTGTGTGTGTGTGTGTGTGTCAGGGCCCCCCTGCATGCATGTACCATGGCCTGGCCCGCGTCCCAGCAGGTCTTACAACGTCGGGGTCGGGGGTGGGGGGGGGGGTGGGGTTGGGCGCGTGGGGGGGGGGGGGGGGGGCTGCTGAGCCCCGAGCCCCGAGCCCCGAGCCCTGTGGTGCCACTCAAAGTCCCCTGACAGCCACCTGGGAGACCACCTTGTATAATGACTCCTATTAGTTCAGGTTAAACATAATGACCAGTAATGGTACACCTACGCCAAAGCTAAAGCCTGTGTGTGTGTGTGTGTGTGTGTGTGTGTGTGTGTGTGTGTGTGTGTGTGTGTGTGTGTGTGTGTGTGTGTGTGTGTGTGTGTGTGTGTGTGTGTGTGTGTGTGTGTGTGTGTGTGTGTGTGTGTGTGTGTGCTGGCGGGAAGAAAAAGCAGGGCCGAAATGAAATACCAGTCAGTCAAGCTCTGAGCATAAACACAGGTCTGGGGGGGGGGGGCTGGTGAGGTAGGCAGTGTTGGTGGAGGGATTGAATAGACGCTTGTATAGTGTGTGTGTGTGTGTGTGTGTGTGTGTGTGTGTGTGTGTGTGTGTGTGTGTGTGTGTGTGTGTGTGTGTGTGTGTGTGTGTGTGTGTGTGTGTGTGTGTGTGTGTGTGTGTGTGTGTGTACAGGATACAGGTATGATGGGATTGTGTGTGTATCTGCAGGTGGCCCAGGTAGTGTGTGTGTGTGTGTGTGTGTGTGTGTGTGTGTGTGTGTGTGTGTGTGTGTGTGTGTGTGTGTGTGTGTGTGTGTGTGTGTGTGTGTGTGTGTGTGTGTGTGTGTGTGTGTGTGTGTGTGTGTGTGTGTACACAGGTATGCTGGGATTGTGTGTGTATCTGAAGGTGGCCCAGCGATTTTGTACCGTGTGTGTGTGTGTGTGATCGTGTATGGGGCGTGTGTACTGTGTAGGCCTATGCATGCACACTGTAGTGTGTGTGTGTGTGTGTGTGCAACTGTCTGTACGTGTGCCAGCTTGTGCATGCTAGCCTGGCGGGACCTGGTGTGTGACCTGGTGTGTGACGCCAGGTCCCGGAGCAGAGGTGAGCCCGGTGCAGGGGAGGGTGGACACACACACACACACACACACACACACACACACACACACACACACACACACTCCTTATTGCCCAGGTCCGGATCTATTCCAGTTCCACTCCGCTCCGTGGAAACCCCAAATCTCATTTCCAGTTTTGCCGTGGACGACAAAGAAACACACACACACGCACACACACACGCACACAGTTAAACACACAAAAATATTTAAAAAACCTTTGCAGCTTTCGCCGAGAGAAGCGTCCTCGAAGCGACCACTCAATTATTTACAATTTCACGGCTGTCTGCGATGTGTGTTATTCTAATAAATTTGGGAATTAGGAGGCTTAAATACCACACATCCATTAACCTCCAAAGCTGAATTTCATCCTCAATTTAGCGGCGAGCGTCGCGTTACATTAACGGCGTCGACGGCGATGAGAAAATAACCGCCGCTGCCGCCGCCGCCGCTACCCGCCCGCCGCATTATGTGCTATGCTAACCTATCCTCTGCGCCGCCAGGAAGGGGGGCTAGCGGAGTTGCGTTAGCGTTAGTCGAGAGGCTTTATGGCTCAAAGTGAAATAAATGAGGCAATTTTCCCCGCTGAAGAAGAAAATATATATATATATATATTGTCCAAAGCAGATGGGCCGAGCTACACGTAGTCTTTATTGAGAGAGAGAGAGAGAGAGAGAGAGAGAGAGAGAGAGAGAGAGAGAGAGAGAGAGAGAGAGAGAGAGAGAGAGAGAGAGAGAGGAGAGAGAGAGAGAGAGAGAGAGAGAGAGAGAGAGAGAGAGAGAGAGAGAGAGAGAGAGAGAGAGAGAGAGAGAGAGAGAGAGAGATCTTTTGTTATGTCTCACAGTGCTCTAGGGTTTCATGGTATTCCTGCCAGTGGATTCCAAAGTCTCCAAACCGCAGAACCAGAGGAGTAATGCAGAGAGGCTTCCTGATGCGCAGACCGAACACAGGGGTGACTCAGTTGTCTCTCTCTCTCTCTCTCTCTCTCTCTCCTCTCTCTCTCTCTCTCTCTCTCTCTCTCTCTCTCTCTCTCTCTCTCTCTCTCTCTCTCTCTCTCTCTCTCTCTCTCTCTCTCTCTCTCTCTCTCTCTCTCTAAGCGTAACCTGCTGTGTTTGCCCTTGGGGTGGAGGTTCGAACTGCCCTCTAGACATTCATGTGTTGGGCATAAATGCACACAAAAGCAAGAAAAACACACACACACACACACACACATGCTGTGTGTGTACATGTGTATAGTTTAAGAATGGCCAGTTTGACCTCTACTGCTTAGATTAGCGCACACACACACACACACACACACACACACACACACACATACACTCACACATACTGTAACAAACACACACACACTAACTCCACACACACATACACACACAGACACACACACACACACACACACAGACACACACACACACACACACACACACAATGTACACACACACCCCTCAAGCTTACTGCCTATCCCATCATAACAGCCAGAACCCAATAAAATTAGGTCCCCGTGAAGTAGTGTGTGTGGACGTTCCTGTGTGTGTGTGGTGTTGTGTGTGTGTGTGTGTGTGTGGACGTTCCCTGTGGATGCAGTGGAAACAGGAAGGAGATCTCTTTAGCTGGAATGTATTGTTGCGAGTGGTCGAGCCGCCGTCAAACCAAAGCGTTTTGGGGAGTTTCTCCGGCGGCGGCAGCAGAGGTCGTGTGTGTGACGACTCAGCGAGGATAATAATCGATGGCGTTTTACTTTTTTTAAATTGTTTATTCTTGAACGTGCTTGCAAGGTTCTTAAAGGTGTCCTTTAATAAGTGTACCATCTCAATTGATTCCCCCCCCCCCCAAGGTGCTTGGAACCACACGGTTGGTTGATTATGTTTGAGTCCTCGTGTCCGATGAGGTTTATTATCTATTATATTATATTATATTATATTATATTCTTCTAACAAAAATGACGTCGCTGCTGTGAAACAACCCCGATGTCATCAGAACCTTTATCGGTTGCGATAAATCTTTTATCTTGTATGTGAACAGCCTTTCATTTGAATGAATACATATTTGTTTAACGCACATTGTGGAGTGTGTGTGTGTGGTTAGTGGCTGGTGAGGCTGCACACCTGTGGGTCATTGTTAATCAAGGCCCACAGGTTAGAGAGAGAGAGAGAGAGAGAGAGAGAGAGAGAGAGAGAGGAGAGAGAGAGAGAGAGAGAGAGAGAGAGAGAGAGAGAGAGGAGAGAGAGAGAGAGAGAGAGAGAGAGAGAGAGAGAGAGAGAGAGAGAGAGAGAGAGAGAGTGTGCATGAACCATCTGCCCTGTTCACTATTTTTTCAAACTATTGCAATAAACCGGATTCCTCATCACCCTGACCCCTGTGTCCTTGTCTTCAGGGGGAGTCCTCAAGTAGCCATGTTAATGGATGGCGGCAGCGTCACCTGCTACACACATCTCTCTAGAGTATCCTAGAAATCTACCGACGTCCTTCGACATAGCGAGGCTAATCGTTTGCCTTTGTCCCTCGCGAGAGAGCTTCTAGAAGGTCCTTCACTCACCTCACACGTGTGAGGCTGGAGGTGCTGGGGGCTGCATTGCACGGGGCCCTCTGAACGGGGCCCCTCTGACTGCAGGTCAACTCTGAAAGTGTCCGACGAGATGGAGCAGAACAGAGATGCCCGCCTGGCTTATTAGACCAAAAAGAGAAAAAAAAATCAAGACAGCACTCTCCTTGTTAGGGGGGAAGTGTGCTCTAGGGCCTCCGTCTACTGATCCCGATATGTACTGTATATATATGTATGTGTATGTGTTCATTTGTTTTAAAATATAATAGTAATGACATTATTTCGTTTATACCCCCAGGGCACCAGTGAGCACGCACTCCAAGACTCCGCCTCCTCTCATCCACTGTGAGTACCACAGGCGCACACGCACGCACGCACGCACGCACGCACGCACGCACGCACGCACGCACGCACGCACGCACACACACACACACACACACACACACACACATATCTACATACACACACACACAGATCTACACACAGGTCCACATAGGCACACACACACACACACACACACATATCTACATACCTACACACAGATCTACACACACAGGTCCATATAGACACACACACACACACATACACACAGAACTGCACACATACACACACACAGAACTGCTCACACACACACAGCTTTGTCCCTCTTAATCTCATCAGTGCTATCTCTCTTCAGGAATGCGGGCCCTCATTTGGAGAGATCCCTTGTCACGTAATACCTCATGAAAATTCTCCAGTCCGTCGTATAAAAAATAAAAATAAACGAACTTCTTGATTTCCCTGTAAAGTAAAGCAGTGGGGATAATTATTTAGCAAGTAAATTCCCAAAGTCAATTTGAAAGTTAATTCCATTAGAGAGAGAGAGAGAGCGAGAGAGAGAGAGAGAGAGAGAGAGAGAGAGAGAGAGGAGAGAGAGAGCGAGAGAGAGAGAGAGAGAGAGAGAGAGCAGAGAGAGAGAGGAGAGAGAGAGAGAGAGAGAGAGAGAGAGAGAGGGGAAATGTTAGTCTTTCTCTACTTTTCCCCAGTACCTTAACTGTGTAGCTGTATTATTATTATTATTATTATTATTAGCATTTGAACATGCTCCAAGGCACATGACATCATCGCTCTGTGTTCTCTGTGCATGTATGTTTCCATGTAAGGCATGCTGTAAATACCTTTTTAATGTTTTGTTTAAAAGGTCAGGTTGTCCTTCCCCGCTCTTTCTCTTTTCTATGTGCCCCTATTGCCTCTCTCTCCTACCATCCATGTGGAGTGTAGTACTACACACACACACACACACACACACACACACACACACACACACACACACACACACACACACACACACACACACACACACATCAGATACTGCCAGCAGGGGGGAGGAGGAGGGGGAATATGCGTCACACACATCTTCTCGGGTTTCACATCAAAATACGATGGCTGGCTCTTGTGTCCCATTTTGCATTTACTTTTAGATTGTTTATTATTGAACGTGCAGGTTTTTAAGTGGATTTCAAAAAAAAGATCTCAATTGATTTCTCCAAGGTGCTTGGAACAACAAGGTTGTCCAATGCAAGTTTATTTATATGTTTCTATGAGTGTTTGTTCTGCTGCTTTATTACATCTATCTGAGAAAGCGTAACAGTATCTTAACCCGGGAAAACCTGCAGTACTTTTGCTGATTATCACTTCTTAATCTAAATCTAAATCTGGAGAATTGAATCCTCTTTATTGGTCATACATACATGTACACACACACAGTTAAATGTGTTCCTCTGCATTGAACCCATCCTAGTATGAGGAGCAGTGGGCACCTATTGTGGATATACACAGCTGCCCGGGGAGCAGTGTAGGGGTCTGGTGCCTTGCTCAAGGGCACCACCTCGGCAGTGCCCAGGTGTTTCAGGACTTGAACAGGACGGCGACCTTCCGGTTCCCAAGCCAAGTCACCAACAGACTGAGCTATCCTTCTCTATATTTAGCTGGTGTACCTTTTAGTTCCCTGTTAACCATTCTGCCTCCTCTCATTTTGTTGTAATCTGATACGTTTGAATCTATTGATTCTATTTATTTAGCGGTTTACTTCACCGGCTCGTGGCACATTTTAATTGGTAAACCGCTAATTAGCGTATGGCACTCGCCGCTCGCTAACAATAATAAATGCCTCCTCCCATGACCAAACATCTTTCAGCGATATCTATATGGTTTGCTAGCTTACAGAGGGGGTGGGCTTGCAGTTTTCTATTATAGGAGGGGTTTGCGCCAGCTAAAGCACGCCATACATCACCCGCTCACCGCTGTTCCAGCGAGCGAGCTAGCTAGCTCGCTCCGGCAGGCAGCAGTGGCGGCGGCTAGCTTGGCAGATTGATGCGAGGCGGTATAGACGCCCGTTTTCAGGCCTCATTTACAATGACTGAAGGCTAGGTGTCAAGACTGATGGGGGGAGCTGTCGCTCTGACAAGAGGAGAGGAGGCTTCTGTTTCCCCATGGAAGCGATAGCAGCAGGGCGAGGGGCAGGAAGTAGACCTGGTGGAGAGTTTGACAAGCTAAGTCATGTTGTCTAAAAAAACTCAACTTGGTGGCTTGTTTTCATGGCAACCGTGAAAACTTTACCACCTGGGGCGGGGTAAACTCTCTCCAATTTGTTTCAAATGTGGCTCTAATTGTCGGAAGATTTCCGGGAAAGCTTGTGATCTCGTATAACGAGACAAAGTGAAGCAGGGCTGACAGATTTACACCGCGAAAATAACACTCTTTAACTCTATTCCCTTAATCATCCGATCCCGCTTGGGGTGTGTCTTTCGCCCAAATTTTTTTCTTGTGTATTAAATTACTCGCTATAGCTCTGTAACGTAGCCGCAGCTAGCTAGCTGCTGCTGCTGCTGCTGCTGCTCTCTCGCGGTTCGGCACCTGTCTTTCATTAATTATTTAACACGTTGTTTCATAGTCATGAGAGATGGTCTCTTCTGTACCCTCGGACAAGCGGAAAAAGCCACGTTTGTTTACACAAAATGAGCTACCAAAGCTGTTTTGTGAGTTTTAACTTCATATCGCCCTTTTTTCGCGCGTAGAGTAGATATCCCCGTGTGAAGTGGCAAAACATGGCTTTATAGTATTGTGTGTCAAGTGCAGAGGGCGGTATATTCTCTGGCGTGAGAATACATGATGGGGGTATATCTGTGCTATCAGTGTTTGATGTATTATTTGAAGGCAGGACAGGGGGGTGTTGCATCAGAGAGAGAGAGGGTTGAAGGCACTGTGAAAGCTAAATCGGCTTTGGAGCCTGAGTAAACAAGTCTCCAATTTGGTATATTTATCGCTTTGTTCTCGTCTCGTACTTGAGTCAGGGGGGGGGGTGGGGGGGGGGTTTAGTCTTCTTTCTTACACTTGTGTGTTCCCGTCATTCAGGAGGCGAGGGCAGTTCATCTACTAAAACATTTTTCTCACATTGGATAAAAAAAAAATTATAAAAATAATCTTGCCGGATTAGCTTCGCTTTCTTCACTTTTCTCTTTGAACATTGGCTGGCAGAATGTACCATTTAACTTATTCTCTTGGAGGGGGGGGGGGGTAGAGGGTAGGGGGGGGGGGCAGGCAAGGGGGAATTAGCAACACTGCGGTAATAAAAAAAACAAAACACATGGGTTTAATTCTTCTCTTTGTTTGGTCCCGCTTGTCGTCGTCAGTGACTCCTGAACTGGCGGGAACGAAAAATACATGATTGTGGGATTGTAGTTATGGTTACTCGTTAAACAAACACCCCCCCACCCCCTTCACCCCCTCCCCCCCCCCCCCCCCCCAGACTGGAACTTTTTTCTGGTCACTGTTGTAGTTTAACTGCAAATGTCAGAGCCCCTTCATCCAGTCAGGGGCGGTCAGATAAACAAACTGTGTCTAAGTTAAGACTAAGGGGGGGGGGGGGGGCTGTAGCCGGTTTTTGGAATATTTTTGGGCTTTTTTCAACTCACAGGGAATGTTCTATTAGTGGGGAGGGAAGGGAGGGGAAGGGGGTGGGAGTGGGGGAGGAGTGTGTGTGTGTGGTGGGGAGGGTTGGAGGGTTGGAGGGTTGGAGGGTTGGAGGGTTGGGGGGGGGGGTGCTGTAAGTGCACTGTTGAGACCAGGGCTCATATGAGAAAGTGAAGGTTTTGTGTGTGTGTGTGTGTTTTTGAAACTGTAATGTCAGCTTAGATCTGCACACTTCCCATTCATGACTCCAGAGTTGTGTGTGTGTGTGTGTGTGTCTGCCTGCTAATATGTGTGTTGTGTGTGTGTGTGGTGTGGTGTGTGTGTGGTGTGTGTGTGTGTGTGTGTGTGTGGTGTGTGTGTGTGTGTGTGTGTGTGTGTGTGTGTGTGTTACTGTGTGTGCTCATGCATGTGTGCGTGTTTGTGTGTGTGTGTGTCTGCATGAGTGTTAGTGAGTGTGCGCATGTGTGCTTATGCATGTGTGTGTGTACGCTCATGCATGTGCATGCATATGTGTGTGTGTGTGTGTGTGTGTGTCCTGCACGCCACCATGTTCCCAGAGATGTCACAGCGGGTCTAGCGTCACCATCCGTCATGCTGAGTTGGCGTGCGTCCAGCTGTGTTGTGTGTGTGTGTGTGTGTGTGTGTGTGTGTGTGTGAGAGCTCTATCTCGCTGTGCATGCGGTGTGCACTAAAGTTACTCTCTCCCCCAGCCCCCTCCCCCTCCTCCTCCCTCCCTCCCTCCCTCCCTCCCTCCCTCCCTCCCTCCCTCTCCCTTTTTTCCCAAGTTTGGTTTACGGGAAAAGGCAGCCTTTTTCCCTCCATATTTGGTCATATGGAGAAGAGCCAGTGTGCAGAAACAGCTTTTTGATGCCGTACAAACATCCCTGTTTTTTTTGTTTTTTTTTTGCATTCTTCTTCTTCTTCTCTCTTTTTTTTTTACTTCGGAGATTTGACGGCAAACCCGTCTGATCTGATACACTCCCGTTTTGCATTTTTCATTTTCAAGTGAGTCAAAAGTCAAAAACGCCCACCACCACCACCACCTCCACCAACACCACGTCCGTCTTTGTCTTTGGGCGATAGATAACGAGAGACGGTGGAGGAGAAATATTTGAGATGACATTGGAGGTCATCTCGCCCCCCCGCCCCCCCGCCCCGGCTGTATATCCCCCCCCCCCCCCACACACACGGAAGTATATCTTCTGCCTCCTTAAAAAGGATCATTTATGAGCACGGGCGGGGGGGAAGGAGGACGTTTCAAGTGGTTCCGTTTTAAAACCGGAAGACAGTGTTTCTTACTCACACACACACACACACACTCTTTCTTTTGGGACCACGTAGCCTCCTCCTTCCCTTACATGTTCGGCAAGTTTCACAAATTAGTCAAGAGTGCATCCGGAGCTGACGAATAGTGATCTTTGGACTGGGGCTTCATGAGTTGCTCTCTGTAGTGTTTCTTTGGAAAAGCCTTTTCTATTTATATATTTTTTTGCAGTTGCTGTTGTTGATATCTGGATTGAAGTAGGTTTGTAGAGTTGTGTGTGTGTGTGCACTTTAAAACACTTTTTGCTAACGGTGGTTGGTGCCGCTGTAAGGTATTTGGCTCAGGGCAATGATACGCTTGAGTAACACACTGTTGTTATTTACACGTGTGTGTGTGTGTGTGTGTGTGTGTGTGTGTGTGTGTGTGTGTGTGTGTGTGTGTGTGTGTGTGTGTGTGTGTGTGTGTGTGTGTGTGTGTGTGTGTGTGTGTGTGTGTGTGTGTGTGTGTGTGTGTGTGTGTGTGTACACACCCCATTGACGCACATTGAACTTGAATTGGAACTGCATTTCAGGTCCATTGTCGTTCAAGGGAATGTATAGGGTAGCAGACGACTGCCACAAGCGGTGGCTTCTTTAGGGCTTCTCCCGCCTTCCGGAAGGACACAAGGGTGATGATGAGTACACCGGTTTATCGCAGAGTGTGTAGTTGTTAAGACGGAAGAGCAGATGGTACATGCAAGCGCTCCAACTCAAGTGTGTGTGTGTGTGTGTGTGTGTGGGGTGGGCTGGTTGGTTTAACATGTGTTTCTTGATTACCAACGACCTACAGTCTAATCAGCCTGACTTTGGGGCCAGGTGAGTTCTGCTGAAACCAGCCACCAAACCACGCAATGGAAAGAAATGGAAAGAATTCAACCAATCAAAACACAATGAAAGCAGCACAAGGGAGTCACACACTAAATGCACTCACACACAAGATTGCAGTGTTTTACTTAGACTTCCATCGCCAGGTCTGGTAAAAGGGGTTGGTAAAAGGGGCTAGGGGAACGGAGCAGAGCGGAGAATGCATAGCCATCGCTGTAATATTTCAACACATAGATTTCAAGGGTATTGCAATCATTAATCACATGATTAATCGACTGAGTAGTTTGTCACAGCGAAATATCAATTCCGCACCGTATATAGGAACCCGGCCACTTCATACACTAACAATAGTGGATTGTTCTCGCAAAGAGCTCGGCGGGCTAAGAGTACCGGACGACCTTACTCGATCAGCGGGTTGAAATCGATGTGCGGCTTTGTGAGCGCTTGTGTGTGTGTGTGTGTGTGTGTGTGTGTGTGTGTGTGTGTGTGTGTGTGTGTGTGTGTGTGTGTGTGTGTGTGTGTGTGTGTGTGTGTGTGTGTGTGTGTGTGTGTGTGTGTGTGTGTGTGTGTGTGTGTGTGTGTGTGTGATTCACAGGGCACACTGAGGTGTTATGGAACGTGACCCATTGTCTGGGAATGCGGCAGTCTTGTAATCCCCCCCCCCTCAACCCCCCCGACTCTTTAAACCGAGTAGAAACGTAACATCCTTGTAACCCTCTGATGTAAAATTTCCCCTCCTCTGCAACTCTCGCAGACGTTCCTCCTCTTCCTCATTGTCCTCCTCCCCCCCCTCTTCCTCATCCTGCTCCTCCTCGTCC
>CM051022.1:9060970-9068309 GCA_027704905.1 Muraenolepis orangiensis | reverse complement strand
AGAGAGAGGAGGGAAGAGGAGAAAAGGAGAGGAAGGAGAGGAGTGAAAAAGGCAAATAAAAGAAGAGAGAGAAGGGAATTATTGAGGTTTTAGTCCACTTCGATAGAACATGCCATATGTTGTTTTTTTTTACGATTTGATGGCAGAGAGACGACACAGGGCTATGGTTACCTTTTATTCCTGTAACACTTTTATGGAGATGAAGAGTGACTGTTTATGACTCTTCACACTACTAACTATGAGTCAGTCCCAAGATGATTTCAGCTAAAAACTAAAAAAAAAAAGTATGAGTGAATTGTATAGAACACCCCTTAATTCAGAACGTGTATCTAACACGAAAAAAAAACCTTGTTTGTTCCATATATATTTCATCAAACGTTGTATTAATTATTATTATTATTATTATTATTTTATTTTTTTTACATCTTTTGAACAAAATATAACAACGTCACGTTATTTCATTTTGATTTCCGTCATTTTTTTTTATATTCGTAACACTTCTAGCTATTAAATACAAAACAGACAGAACAGGCCCTATATGTGTGCAGTGATTACGAAACTAGCCAAAGTACTTCAAAGCTGTACGACTTTTGTTAAACTTCCATCATTCCACTGCAAATAGGGCAGTCATTTCTTTCTTGTTTGGGCACTCGGGGGGAAGAAAGAAGCAGCCACAGTGCACTGGTAGTTCTATTAAGAAGAGGAGGACGTACACACCATAAGCAGAGTCCAAAGGGCACACACAACCCGCCTATAATATCCTTAGATGTTGAGGGGCCGGTGATTTACTCCATAATTCTCTCTATTTATATATAATTCTGTAAAGTGGGCGTGCATTGCGCGCGGCTCAGCGTGTGTGTGTGTGTGTGTGTGTGTGTGTGCGCTCTATATTTATCCTCCCACCTCCACACCGAACACGCGGCAGGGAGCGGTAGGGAGCGCTTTAAACTCTTAGCCCGTGTTAGCTGGCGGTGCACAATGCACATTTAATTTGATCTTCTCTCTGCGGTCGGGCCAGGTGGAAGAGCTCCGTGCCTCTCCGGGGAGCCATGGAGCCACTACACACCAGTGTTGTTTAGCCCAGACCTGACCTCAGCACTGTAAACCAACCTGCAGAGATCGATAGAGAGAGAGGGGGAGATGGGGAGACTGGGGAGAGCAGGAGAGAGAGAGAGAGAGAGAGAGAGAGAGAGAGAGAGAGAGAGAGAGAGAGAGAGAGAGAGAGAGAGAGAGATAGAGAGAAGAGATGAGAGAGAGAGAGAGTAGAGAGAGAAGAGAGAGCTAGAGGAGAGAGAGTAGAGCGGTGTAATATAATGGAAAGACGACGGAGGAGGAGGAGGGGATAGAGGGCGTGACGAAGCCAGGAAGCACTAGCAGGAAGGGGGGTGGGGGGGGGGGGGCAGAGGAAGCAGACCTCATATCTCTCCCACCGCCCTCGGAGGCCGGGCGGTGGGAAGATGAGGTTGTCTCTTTGCCAGGAAGCCGAGGAAAGTAATTGTGACAAACCCTTCATGGCGTCACAGACGGTGCTAACCGAAGATCTACGGTACACTTAAAAAAGAAACGGCTAACTTTCCCCATCGCTCGTATAATTCTCCTTATATTGCGGTAAAGTTACATCAATACAGCGGAAGTAAGCACCGGTATAACTCGACACAAAACGGTGCGTTAAGTCCGAGCGCACAGTGTGTCAATTCCCCCCACGGACGCACTTTTTTACCCCGTCACGTCGTAGCGGCATTAGCGTAGCCATTAGCATTAGCTGGGAGTGCCTTTTTTTTTTTCTCTCCCCATGGTGGTTGTTGGACAAATTGTCAAATTGGTGGCCTGACTTGACTCTGGCACTCTGACTCCATTGCGTTGTAGCTTAGCGTTTATAGACTAATTTCAGTTTTTAGTGTTGTGTGTGTGTGTGTGGTGTGTGTGTGTGTGTGTGGTGTGTGTGTGTGTGTGGTGTGTGTGTGTGTGTGTGTGTGTGTGTGTGTGTGTGTGTGTGTGTGTGTGTGTGTGTGTGTGTGTGTGTGTGTGTGTGTGAGATTTCTCACTGGGCGGATTCAGTTCAACATCCTGTGTGTGTCGGTTGGTTTCCCCTGACTCACTAATATTCACAGGGTTTTTTTTGCCTCTCTTTCACCATTCTGCTTTCACGTAATAGTGACAAAGGTTTTTTTTTTTTTCTCCATACAAAGAAGGTTCAGTTGTCACGTACACATAAACATGAATCACAATTGTTAGTGTAAGTGATTTCCCGCCGCTTCTCATCCGAGGTCACTTCCTGTCTGCGTGTAAGTGAAGCATTCTGTTGCTCTGTCGCCCCCTGCAGGGCGTAAGCATGGGGGACATGGACTTTGAGCGGCGCAGGGAGCTGAGGCGGCAGAAGCGCGAGGAGATGCGCATCGAAGCCGAGCGGTAAGACCATGTCTGTCTGTCTGTCTGTCTGTGGTATCTGTCTGTCCGTCTGTGTCTGTGTCTATATGTCTGTCTGTCTGTCTGTCCAGCTGTATCTGTCTGTCCTCTATGTTTGTTCTTTGTCTATATGTCTCTCTGTCTATGTCCATCGGTATCTGTGTCTGTCTGTCTGTCTCTCTGTCTGTCTATATGTCCATCTGTGTCTTGTCTGTCTGTCTGTGTCCGTCTGTATCTGTGTCTCTGTGTCTGTCGGTCTGCCTATGTCCGTCTGTATCTTTATGTCTGTCTGTCTCTCTTTGTCTGTCTGTCTGTTTATATCGATGTCTGTTTCTCCGTGTCTGTCTATATGTATATATATTATATATATATATATATATATATATATATATATAATATATATAGACAAACCACTCAAGTATATAGTCATAACACTGCAATATATATACATTATGTCAAATAGCAGCCATCGTAGTTCTTTACTGTACCCTTGACATTGTGTGTGTGAAAAAAACACCGCACAAAAGGCTATTTTTTTTTTATCAACTCAATCAAGTACAGTACAACCGGCCTGACCGTAGAGGGCGCCACTGTGCTCAGCCTTCGGGCTCAGAACGCCTGGTGTGCTACAGGCCCGGTGTTCTGCGGTCTGTCACAACACAACCTCCCGTCAGATGTACTGTACCCGCCAGCAGGAACCGGAGAGAGAGAACGTTAATAGCTTGTAGGCTCACCGCTGTTCCCTTCAAAAAACATCCGTCAGCAAATATTAGCTCGGGTGAGGGGGTGGGGGGGGTGGGGGGGGGGGGGGGAGGGGGGGGGGGGGGGGGGGGGGGGGGGGTGGGGGGGGGGGGGGGGGGGGGGGGTGAAGGTGCCGTGCGTTGAGAGAGAGAGGGAAGAGAGAGAGAGAGAGAGAGAGAGAGAGAGAGAGAGAGAGAGAGAAGAGAGAGACGAGAGAGAGAGAACGTGATGAGCAGTCTTAACGTGAGCATGTAGAGAAGCACTCATGCTCTCTCTCGCATCTCGCTCGCTCTCTCTCGAGATCTCTCAGTCGCATCGCGCTCTCTCCTCCTCGTCTCTCTCTCACTCTCTCTCTCTGTGTGTGTGGTTTTATTCCCTTGTCCTCTCGATTCAATTTTTGCCTCCTCTTATTTCGCTGGCCGAAATCCATGTGAATTCCATTTGGATCAGCTCGGGAGATTGATGGCGACCCCGTTCCGTTAAACTAATAGATCCAGCGGCCGCGGTGGGAACACGCCACAGGCTGTTACGGCGATACTAAAGAAGTATGTTGTTAATTAACGGTGGCAGAAGGAGGAGGGTCGGCGGTAAAAAGAAAAAAGAGCTGATTGATAACACGTCAGGACAAGACGTTTAATAAATAAAAAACGGTCCCCCCGCCCCGCCCCGCCACCCCCGCCCCCCCCACATCTTAGAGAAAAGAGAAGAGAATGCTATGTGTTTATTGGTCCGATACCCAGCCGTGGCGATAGCGGGGGGGGGGGGGGGGGCGGGGGAGGTGCACCGCCCGACCCCACACACGACACAAACGACCAAGCACACACACTGCGCATCGCACACACACAACGGCACACACTTCCGCGGACAAGGGTCAACAGTCCATCTGAAGCCAGGACGAAGAGGCTGAGAATGGGTGTCCGGGTTATAAGAAGCATCATTAGATACAAAACCGGTTCCAATAATTTCGCACTCCAACCTCGGATGATGGATGGGGGGGGGTGGATGGATGGATGAAATGGGGGGGGGTGGATGGATGGGGGGGGGTGGGTGGTGGGGCTATAAACAAGGTAAAATAAATATGAAGTAGGTGTGTGTGTGTGTGTGTGTGTGTTGTGTGTGGGTGTGTGTGTGTGGGTGTGTGTGTGTGTGTGTGTGTGTGGTGTGTGTGGTGGGTGTGTGTGTGTGTGTGTGTGTGGTGTGTGTGGTGTGCTATACCTTGAAGGAGAAGGAGATAAGGTGTTTGGCAAGGCCGCCACACACCACGACACACACACACACACACACACACACACACACACACACACACACCACACCCACCCACACACACACACACACACACACACACCACACACACACAGGGGGGGGGGGGGGGGGAGGGGGGGGGGCCTAGTTGTTTCATAAACACTTGACGAGTTTGTTATTTTTATTCTTTATAAATATTCATAATAAATTGCGCAATATAAGCCGGCTATCTGCACGTGTCGCCTCTTACAATAAACTAGTATTAAAAAAGAAGAAACACGTAGAGGGAGGAAACACGCCTAATATTCAGCATGGCAACCCCCGAAACCACCGCCCGCACCTTTGTTTGATGTTCCGTGCACAACTCAACATGTGTGGCCCGTTTTGCTTGTCCCCCCCCACCCGCCCCCCCCCCCCCCCCCCCCCCCCCAGGACACACACAGCCTAACGCCGCATTTCCTTCCTTCCGATGCGCCGCAAATAGTCAATTAGCTTGAAGGTTGACGCCATTAGGTTACCCGGCAAAACTCTTTTTATGGAGATATCACACACTTTGCCAGAGCTTTGAGGTGGACACGTTTGAGAGAGAAAGAGACACACAAATCTTGAATGGCTCTCATCATATCCAGCCATCAACTTGTTTATTCAACAAAAAAAAACTAAAAAAAACGTTTTCGTTCCGGGAGACTAACCGTCGATAAAAGAGCCTCTTGATTTCTCGCCAATGGCGGTAGGTAGGTACACGGATCGCTTTTCTCCCCGCCGACGCCGTGAAACAAACAGCAATCACTATTTACATGGTGTGTACGGTGTATGGTGTCGCGTCTCATCGGCCCGCACCACCGCTCAACCATCACTATTAGTACACAGAGAGGGAGAGAGAGGGGGGAGATGATGATGGTGTGGAGGAGGAGGAGGAGGAGGAGGTGGTGATGGAGGTACACGGGGGAGATTGCAGAGTCCATAGTCTTGTCAGTGTGAACGGAGCAGATGCCTGGCTATTATAACAAGTGTTTACCGGGTTGGTTTTCATGCACACACACACACACACACACACACACACACACACACACAACACACACACACACACACACACACACACACACACACACACACACACCACACACACACACACACACACACACACACACACGTGTGTGTGTGTGTGTGTGAGCATTTGGATCAGCATCAGGTGATGAAGACCTGACAAGCACCATTCACACTCCCACAATGCCTGTGTGTGTGTGTGTGTGTATCCTGTGCGTCAATGTTAGCGTAATGTGCTCTAATGCTATACGCCACGTTGTGTAAAACTCACGGAACACACACACACACACACAGATAAGTTGCATGCCTTTCCACGATGTTAAGCACAGTATGATGCCATCGAAATGACTTTCTCGGTGACCAGAGTCAGTACTCGGCCAACACCCACACACACACACTCACACACACACACACACACACACACACACCACGCGCCGCGCATTTGCGCATACACACAAACTCATGCGAGAAAACAATGAAATGTCTTGACGGTTGTTTTTCACAGTCGTTGGGTAAAGTAAGGATGGAATTCTGCAGGGTTCCTAAACCCGCAAAAGTTGACCGCCGTCGAAACTCGAAATAGTTACGAGACAAATAAAGACGGATACAAACTACAGAGAAACTACAACCTCTGTCTCTGTAATTCCCATGGTCTGTAAAAGTGACCCGTGTGCACACACACACACACACACACACACACACACACACACACACACACACACACACACATACTCACAGCCATCCTGCAGTAGTGGTTCCCTCTTCTGCAACCAATTAAATGGCATCGCCCAAGGAGATAATTTGCATATGGTTAACTGAGGAGATGGAGGAAAAAAAAACAACCCCTGCCATCCTCAAAGGTCAAAGAGATCCTATTAACGCAAGCGATTTGGGATTTACCAGATGTAATAAAAACAGGCAAAAACGTAATTTTTACAAAAATGATGGCCATTTTTGTTTTATCGTTGTCTTGTTTTAGGGAAATTGCCGTTCTGCCTGCCGCTAATCTGATCCTATGTGATTTCTTCTGATCGTCTCTCTCTCTCTCTCTCTCTCTCGCTCTCTCTCTCTCTCTCTCTATCTCTCTCTCTCTCTCTCTCTCTCTCTCTCTCTCTCTATCTCTCTCTCTCTCTCTCTCTCTCTCTTTCTTTCTATATTATCTCTCTCTCTTCTCTCTCTCTCTTTTTTTTTCTCTCTCTTTCTTCTATTTCTCTCTCTCTCTCTCTCTCTCTCTCTCTCTCACTCTAAATGATCCCCAAAATATCGACACTAGTAGCACGTTATAAATAATCCTAAAACAACGTACTGTACGTAGAATCATGAAACTATAATCCTAAATAGCTCATGCTTTCAGCGCACAACAGAAGAAAGAGAATAATATCACAGTGGTTCGTTTTCTCGAAAGAGAGAGAGAGAGAAGACGAGAAGACGGAAATGAGAACGCGGGTAGGAGGGAGAGGAGCACAGAGGCAGAGCAGCAGAGAGGACGGACGAGGAAGAGAGAGAGAGAGATGAGAGAGGGATAGAGAGAGAGAGAGAGGAGAGAGAGAGAGAGAGAGAGAGAGAGAGAGAGAGAGAGAGAGAGAGAGAGAGAGAGAGAGAGAGACGAGAGAGAGAGGAGAGAGAGAGAGAGAGAGAGAGAGAGAGGAGAAGATTGTGGTTCTGCACTCAGACTATAATATTGAGCAGAAGGGTGGAAGAAGGACAAGGAATGAGCGTCCGAGGCAGACAGACAGACAGAGACAGACAGACGACAGACAGACAGACAGACAGAGAGAGAGAGTGAGGGTACACGTATGTTGTGGTTCTGAAGGATAGGGGCCCAGTTCAGAGACCACCGTGGGAATGGGTCAGCATTTCCCCCACCCCAACCCACTTCTCTCTCTACATCTCTCTCTCTCTC
>CM051022.1:9048470-9058470 GCA_027704905.1 Muraenolepis orangiensis | reverse complement strand
TCTCTCTCTCTCTCTCTCTCTCTCTCTCTCTCTCCCATCTCCCATCTTTTCAAGCCTTTATGACACAGGCCCAAATCATCTCATGTGATGCTACTCTAATAATCAAACACACACACACACACACACACACACACACGGAGAGACGGAGAGAGAAACAGTCATTCGAGTAATTTCACATGTGACAGCGTAAAAAACATATCTCTTCTCTTACATGTTCATTCTTCCCACGGGCAGTTCAAACAAAGTACGTCTCATTTGTTCCGTGGAGATTATATAAAAAATAGGGAACGTGAAGAAGCGGCCCTACGAGATAAACCACACATCTTTTGAGTACAATCCTACCCACCCACAATAAAATAAACGATCTAGGAGCCGCTTTACTGACTTGGCGCTAGCGTGCCTTTCGTACGCGCCATATTCTTTGGCGTGATTGACTCTCAACTGTCGCTGAGACGTTCGTGGTATTAAATTGTAGTTCACACACACACACATTGCATTTTTTTAAGCCGCGCACCGAGAAAAGTCTCATGTATTTTGCGTCATCCGATCGGCCGTTTCTTTTGAGAGCTCTGATCCAATCGGTTTAGAGTGAATATCGGCCGATAATGATCGGCCAGCCGATCGATCGTAACATCCCTAGTCTGGATTTCGTACACAAATAAAAGGCAATATTAAACCGCAGGCCCAGTGTGTGTGTGTGAGTATCTCTTTCCTCTGGGCGGTGACGGACAGGAATGCTAATTCAGCTTTTAGTTGTTTTTCGCCCTCCTCCTCCTCCTCTTCCTCCTCCTCCTCCTCCTCTTCCTCTTACTGGGGAACCCATTACTCTGACACTGTCATGGCCTCCGCCAAAGGGTCCTAGTTCCATTTCGGGCTGTTGTCGTTTGTACTTTCCCATGACATTTAGTGTGGAGGATATACAGCCGGCTGGCTATCCTCCGGGGAGAATGACTTTATACTACGCTTGTTTTTTTTTGTTGCATTTTGTCTTTTTTTTATTCTGTTTCGTGTTTATCATCGACGTTAAACGCCGAGGAACAGCGTGAGCTCATCATCGGCGATGAAGAACAACTTCCTAATTCATTCCCATTCAGCGAGCACTTCAGAATGTGAATATGTGCCTTTTTTTTTCGAGGAAGGAATTTCAATAAAATGTTCTACCTCAAGTTCCTGCTCTCGAAGGCGCCATTAAAGCCACCGTGTGTTAGCGTTGTGCGAGCGAGAAGATATGCACACCTGCAGACTGCAGTCCCACAGAGCCGAAAGCCAGCGTCCCACAGGGCTTGCTAGGATCGCTAGCGGATCCATGTGTTCGACATTCCTCTAAGTAGTAGGGGAAAAAATTCAAGCATGACAGCGAGAGGAAACCTGATATGAACGAGAGCGGGAGAGGGAGAGGGAGACAGGGGGTGAGGCAGAGATGGAGAAAGAGAGAGGGAGACATCGGAACCTTTTTCAGGAGGGAGTTATCGGACTTAGGGAACATAGGACCCTTTTTCAGGAGGGAGATGTAGGACCTGGGGAACATAGGACCTGGAGAACATAGGACCTGGGGAATATTGGACCCGGGGAACATAAGACCCTTATACAGGATGGGGAACATAGGACCTATAGGGAACATAGGACCCTTTTTCAGGAGGGTGAACAAAAGACCTATAGGGAACATAAGACCCTTTTACAGGATGGGGAACATAGGACCTATAGGGAACATAGAACCCTTTTTCAGGAGGGTGAACAAAAGACCTATAGGGAACATAAGACCCTTTTACAGGATGGGGAACATAGGACCTATAGGGAACATAGCACCCTTTTTCAGGAGGGTGAACAAAAGACCTATAGGGAACATAGGACCCTTTTTCAGGAGGGGGAACATAGGACCTATAGGGAACATAGGACCCTTATACAGGATGGGGAACATAGGACCTATAGGGAACATAGGACCCTTTTTCAGGAGGGAGAACATAGGACCTATAGGGAACATAGGACCCTTTTTCAGGAGGGGGAACATAGGACCTATAGGGAACATAGGACCCTTTTTCAGGAGGGGGAACATAGGACCTATAGGGAACATAGCACCCTTTTCAGGAAGGTGAACAAAAGACCTATAGGGAACATAGGACCCTTTTTCAGGAGGGGGAACATAGGACCTATAGGGAACATAGGACCCTTATACAGGATGGGGAACATAGGACCTATAGGGAACATAGGACCTTTTTCAGGAGGGAGAACATAGGACCTATAGGGAACATAGGACCCCTTTTCAGGAGGGGGATATAGGACCTGGGGAACATAGGACCCGGGGAACATAGGACCCTTTTACAGGATGGGGAACATAGGACCCGGGAAACATAGGGATGACCCCAAGTGTACCCCAACTGATCAGTGCACACTTTATCGACGGGTATCAAAAGGCTGTGCTGGGATGTCACAACTACGGACATATTGTGTGGCTGGAGGGCAGACAGACAGACAGACCAACGGACAGACAGACCAACGGACAGACAGACAGACAGACAGACAGACAGACCAACGGACAGACAGACAGACAGACAGACAGACGACAGACAGACAGACAGACAGACAGACAGACAGACAGACATGACAGACAGACAGACAGACAGACAGACAGACAGACAGACCAACGGACAGACAGACAGACAGATAGACAAGGGCCCAAAAAACACCTCCGCCGTGGAAGACGGGGAAATGAGGGTAACAACGTCTCTCCGTCTCTCCCTCCTCTTCTCTCCCTCCACCAGCCTGGCGAAGAACGACGAGGACGAGGAGGAGGTGGCCCGGGAGAGGAGGCGCAGGGCGCGCCAGGAGAGGATGAAGACCCGGGACGGAGACACCGAATCCCCTGGACCGGCGGAGGTGGTGGTGACCAACAGCCACAGGTAGCGCACGCACTCACACACTCACACACTCACACGCACTCACACACTCGCTCACACGCTCACACGCTCACACACACTCACACGCTCACACGCTCACACGCTCACACGCTCACACGCTCACACGCTCACACACGCTCACACGCTCACACACTCACATGCTCACACGCGCTCACACACTCACACGCTCACACACTCACACGCTCATATACGTTACAACAACGCTCCCTGTTCGTGCACACACAAGCGCATACAAGCGTGCATGCACACACACACACACACACACACATACATGGATTGGTATTGTCACACACATGCTTATGTGATAATGCATGAACGCACACACACACACACACACACACACACACATACATGGATAGGTATTGTCACACACATGCTTATGCGATAATGCATGAACGCACACACACATACACACACACATACACACACACACACATGCCGTCATAAATGCATTCAAACCTCCACATAACCACATGCACGCACACACACACACACACACATATACATATATTCATATACATAGGTACTATAGGCGGGTACATACAGAGATAAAAGCCATTTAAATGCTGCACGTAGCTTTGAAGCATTTCCATAAGCACGTATCCTCAGAAAATTGCAACATTCCACACACTCATAAATCACACACACACACACACACAAACACACACACACAAATATACACACATGTACGTACACAGATGTGGTCGGTCCTGTCACTTGGCAGAAACTGCATTCCGTCCAAACCATCGTCATAGAAACAGAACTCCCAGCGTCCCAGCTAGCCTCGTGGGGGGCGGCAACACTAGAGTAGCGGTAGGATAAGGATGGAGGAGGGAATAGCCTACCTAGCGTTGGCGAGCCGCTAATGATTGCTAAAGTTGCGTTTTATACTATACTAGACGAGTTAAAACAATACAATACATTCCCCGTTCATTGTGTTAAATTAGACACATGGACACGTTAGGGATGGGTAGATAGCACAAATGTTGGGGGGTTAAAAAGTTTTAAAAAATGGTTTTACCACAATTATTTTGTGTGCCCCCTTGGGCGACTATTGCACCCATAGCGGGTAGCATAGCAACTCCCTTGACTCCACTTGACTTCTCACTTAATAATATATATTTGATATACTTAATGTTTATATGATGAATATGGACTAACAGTGTTTTGTTTTCATAGATACATGTCATTAGGAAGCAGGTTAGGGTTTAGGAGCTGAACCTTTTCACACAAAAGCAGTACACTACTGTTTAGTTGATGCATATTATTATTCCGTTTCCGATCCAGCTGTGGTTATTGTGTCAGATGTGTAAAGGTACAGTGATACACTGTACAGTGATACACTGTACAGTGACATGTTATCACCAGCTCCCAAGATGTGCAGAAAGTTCCAGAATTGTACAAGAATTTCAAACTACAAAAACTACAACATTTACAGAAGTACAAAAATACAATCCAGAGAATCCGCAAATGTACATATTCACAAAAATTGCGGAATATATGAATCTGACCCTATAACCAGTGCAGTATGAATATAAATATCAAGTATTAGATTAGATTAGATTAGATAGTATTCAAATGTATTGTCATTGCACAGCGCACAAGTACAGTACGGTGAAAATAATTTGGCATCTAACCAGAGCAAATGTTGCAGTGAAGTGCATGGCAATATATAATGTACAGTTGTTGAATTAAAAACAACTACTACTAAATGCATTGCAATAATGAATTCAATTGTGCATTGTGCATCTCTCTCTCTCTCTCTGTCTCTCTCTCTCTCTCTCTCTCTCTGTCTCTCTCTCTCCTCTCTGTCTCTCTCTCTCTCTCTCTCTCTCTGTCTCTCTGTCTCTCTCTCTCTCTCTCTCTCCACCAGTGTGACGGAGACGGTGTCCATAAGCAGCTCCTTCGGCGGTGGAGCTGGGGACGACGAGGAGCAAGCGCTGCAGGAGCGCATGGTCAAGCGGGAGGAGCGCAGGCAGAAGCGCATGAAGGAGGCCCTGGAGCGCCAGCAGGAGCTGGACGGGCCTGTCGCCGGGGGCAACGGCGGCGGCGGAGGAGGAGGAGGAGGGGAGGAGGTGGCGGAGAAGAACAACAACGAGGAAGAGGAGAGTCAGCCCTCCTGGAGCCAGGGTCGTTACCGTGACAACGGGGAGGAGGTGGAGATGGAGGAGGAGGAGCAGAAGCAGAAGCCGGCGATGTACAGCAGCAGCAGTAGCAGGAGGAGGGAGGAGGAGGAGGAGGAGTACCAAGAGGTGAAGAAGCGTGAGGAAGAGGAGGTAGCAGAGGAAGGGGTGGAACATGGTGGAGAGGAGGAGATGGAGCAGAGACGGGAGCATGAGGAGGAGGAGAAGGAGGTGGTGGAGGAAAAGCCCAGGAGGTCTTACATGAGGGAACAGGTCAGTGACATGAGACACCTACAGGATCAGGGTTCCATATGGCCAAAATGTCGTTTTTATGAACATTTTATATTAAAAAGTCGCAGTGTACAATTTTTTTTAACACACATTTCGCTGTTTATATTTTATATTTTCCATTATTTCCAGTCCTTTTTTTATGGCATTGCATTTTTCAGCAAAAAAAAGTTCTCACACTTCTTTGACAAACTGTACAATACCACGATGACCGCAGTATGTTGTTAAGTATGATGACATAACCCTGCATGATGAAATTGCAAAAGCCATACACCCCCGTGTACGTGTGTTCCCTTGCGAAACACCGGGGCTGACACACAACATCCTGGCTTGGTTATTTTGTGATCCATAGGAATCCACCGAGGAACACCCGTTCAAACCGCAGGACGAGGTACAGCCGTCGGTTCGTTTCCTCGTCCTTTGAGGGATTTAGAAAAAAAAAGAAAATGAATAAAAAGTCCCTCTTTTTTAATTTTATTTTTTTTGGAGAGAGACTTTTATTTTGTTAACGTGTTGCTCTCCCCCCTTTTCGTAGGAAAATAACACAGAGGAAACTAACGCTGTAGTCAGTGGAAATGTGAACTCAAATCGGGGGAGGTCTTCGGAATCGCCGCCGCCGCCTCGGGGCGACGCTGAAACTCGGGTGGAGGTAGGGGAGGGGGGAGCCGCCCCAGATACTAATACTTTAGACTCGGAGAATAGTGCCGACGCTACCAACCAAGACGATAATGAGGTCTCAGAGATACTGCGCGCTAGCAGCGGTACTGGGAGGGTAAGGTGGCGGCGGTTTGGTGTGTGTGTGTGTGTGTGTGTTGAGCACAGTGTGATACAACCGAGCACGTGTTATTAAAGCCACACTGGGTAACTTCAATGTCTTCGATTGGGTTGAAAGCTGCTTCGCTCGTACGAGATTTGTGCAACGGAATTGCACACGATGTTGGTACCACTTTGGTAACAATTTGGAGGGGGATAGTACATGGACAAGGAGATAATACATCAGAATACGTTGGAAAATGTATTTAAGAGGCCTTTTTTTTGTGGCATTGTACCAGTTCTCACACCAGTCAGTTTCGGGGACTTGAACCGGCAACCCTCCGGATCCTAAGCCCAACAGACTGAGTTACTACCCGCCCCCCCACAATATTATAACATTGTACATTATATTGAGTATTAATATACAGTTAATCGGCGTAGCACATTACACATAGTTTCTGTATTTATTAATTATGCACACAAGAAAGCCAAAGCGAAGATTCCAAGTCTTCGATGTGTTTAAATTTTGTCTTGACAGCTCCGAGCTAAGAGCTATTTAAGAGCCTCTCAGAGGCTAAAGACCTCAATCTTTGCCACCGCGGCAGTCATAAACGATGGGGATTTAGGGATATTAACAGAATTCACTGAATAATTGGAAACCTTTTTTCGGGGGGGAATCCTGCCAATAATTAGCTTGGTGCTCGAAGGAAGAAGAAGAAAAAAAATAATAATAATAAATAAAACATAATTACAAATTGCACAATCTCTCACCCGCCCCTCACACTCCTCACACCCAACAAGTGTTTGAGAAAAGGGGGGAGGGGGGGAGGGAGAGAGAGAGAGGGGGGAGGGAGCTATAAGAGAGACAAGGGCCAGACATTGAAATTACCCAGACAACCCTTTGTGTGGTCACAAAGTGTTTTTTTTTCTTTTCTCTTTGCGCCGTTGCCAACCGAAGGGGGGGTAACCGAAGCCTATGGTTTTTTGCGGCTACGGGCCGTGCGCTATTGTTTTCTTTAATAAGGTTTAATGCTACGTTTTCACGGAAGCGGTCGCCAGAGCGTTTTCTCTTCCCCGTCCGTTTCTCCTCGCTCGTTATTTCATTTTCATATTTTTCACGCCGCCCGGGCTCCGCTCCAAAAAACTGTCACTCTTCTCCCCAGAAGTTGAAGTTGAAGTAGAAGTAGAAGTAGAAGAAGAAGAAGGCGGGAACTAAGAAATTCCCGCCTGATTTGCAGCCGCGCGATGAACCGCGCACGTAGCTAACAGAGCTTATAACGTCGTCACACTCCTACGTGAATTTGTGGGTTTGTAGACACAGCCATATAACAAAAAAATGAAAATAGTATGGGTGGATATTTTATTGGGGGGGGTGGGGGGGGTGGGGTCCTTGAGTTTGAGTGGAGCAGTGTGTGGCAGGGGGGCGGAGTTAAAGTAGTTTGGAGGACTCCGTGCCTTAACCCCCACTCTCTCTTCAGTGTTCCTTCGCCAGTGGTAATTTAGTGGAGTGGACCCTGTGGTACGTGGTGTTCCCTTGTTATTCTGCTCTGTGTGGTCTTTCCTATCCCCGGTCTCTCTCTCTCTCCCTCTCTCTCCCTCTCTCTCTCTCCCTTTCTCTTCTCTCTCTCTCTCTCTCTCTCTCTCTCTCTCTCTCTCTCTCTCTCTCTCTCTCTCTCTCTCTCTCTCTCTCTCTCTCTCTCTCTCTCTCTCTCTCTCTCTCTCTCTCTCTCTCTCTCTCTCTCTCTCTCTCTCCCCCTCCTTCTCTCTTCCTCTCTCTCTCTCTCTCTCTCTCTCTCTCTCTCTCTCTCTCTCTCTCTCTCTCTCTCTCTGTCTCTCTCTCTCTCCCTCCCTCTCTCACCCTCTCTTTTCTTGGTATTGTCACTCCTCAGAATGCTGTGATGTCACCCGAACGCTGCACTGTTTATGTATTTAGTATTTTTGCTCACTGGTTCTTCTGCTTGCTGTGTGTGTGTGTGTGTGTGTGTGTGTGTGTGTGTGTGTGTGTGTGTGTGTGTGGTGTGTGTGTGTGTGTGTGTGTGTGTGTGTGTGTGTGTGTGTGTGTGCGTGCGCGCGTGTGTGTCTGCAGGTGAATGAGAGGGGCGTGGCTAGGCAGGGGAGTCAGAATGGAGGCGTTCACGAGGAAGCTCCTCCCAAGCAGCTGCGGAAACCTGAGAGGATCCCTAGGTAACACACACACACAAACGTACGCACCCACCCACCCACCCCCCCCCCCTGCCACACGCATGGCCAGAGTTGTCAAGTGTCATCGATTAATTTTTCCGCTACAGTGTGTAATCAGGGTTTGATGGCATGTCACAACTGATTGTGGGCCCCCCCCCCGAGTTGGGGCCTTGTTGGTAGACAGAGTGTTTGTCGTCGTCTCTCTTCGGGGGGTAGCATCGTCGCCGGTGAAGTCTTGTGTGAAACGTTCTTCACTGACTGCTAACTGCTAACTGCTAACCCCCCCCCCCCCCCCCACCGCCCCCGCCCCCTGCAAGAAAAACAGTGTCAAGAAACCCGAGACTCTCTCTTACCTATACAGAGCGTTCGCTCCCTGTGATTGGTGTGTGTGTGTGTGTGTGTGTGTGTGTGTGTGTGTGTGTGTGTGTGTGTGTGTGTGTGTTCCAGCGTGTGTGTGTGTGTGTGTGTGTGTGTGTGTGTGTGTGTGTGTGTGTGTGTGTGTGTGTGTGTGTGTGTGTGTGTGTGTGTGTGTGTGTGTGTGTGTGTGTGTGTGTGTGTGTGTGTGTGTGTGTGTGTGTGTGCAAGTGAGCCTCCCAAGTATGTCACATGCATTATACATGCCCCTCCGTCTCACGTATCTCTTCCGATTTGTGCCTCTCTGCTCCCTCCGCACGCACGCACGCACACACACACACACACACACATTGACACACACATTGACACACACGCACACACCCATACACCCACACACACACACGCACACACACACACAACACACACGCATGCCACACACATACACACATTCCAGTCGCAGCGCCCTGCGCTCCCCGGAAGCATCCGCCGTCGCCGCCGACAACAACCAGGACGAGGACGCCGACGCTCGCCTGGAGGCGGAGCTCAAGCTGGAGGAGCTGAAGCGTCGCCGCGACGACGCGGAGAGCGAGGAGTTTGAGCGCATGCGGCAGAAGCAGCAGGAGGCGGAGGCCCAGCTGGAGGAGCTGCGGGTCAAGCGGGAGGAGCGCCGCAAGGTGCTGGAGGAGGAGGAGCGCCAGAGGAAGCAGGAAGAGGCCGAGCGGAAGGCCAGGGAGGAGGTGAGCCGGTGGGGGGGGGGGGAGGCCGGGGATGGAGTGGGTGGGTGGTGCTCTTGTGGCAATCTCTTTCCTCTCTTTTTCACTTATCTCTCTCTCTCTCGTACTCGTGTGTCGCTTGTCCGTCGTATCTCTTTCTCTCTGTGTCGTTTGTCTCTCTCTCTTTCTTTATCGTTGGTCTCTTTGTCGTTTGTCTCTCTTTCTCTGTCTCTGTATCTTTTGTCTTTCTGTTTCTCCTTCTCTCTCTTTCTCTCTATTTGTGTTTGGTCTTGCATTTTCTCTCTCTCTCTCTCTCTCTCTCTCTCTCTCTCTCTCTCTCTCTCTCTCTCTCTCTCTCTCTCTCTCTCTCTCTCTCTCTCTCTCTCTCTCTCTCTCTCTCCATCCCTCTCTCTCTCTCTCTCTCTCTCTCTCTCTCCGTCTGTATGTCTCTTGTCTCTTGTCTCTTGCGCTCTCCTGTGTTGTGTTGTGTGTTGCTGTCACTCATGTCATCGTCCCTTTCCTCCGGGCCGTCGCTTTCCGAACGCCGCGATGTCACGTCAAATAAAAAACATCACCAATCAGCACTGCGAGCGGTGAGCAGTGCGGAAGCACCTGTGTGGCACGTTGGCATAGCGTTGGGCCCTGAAAAAGGCCTGGTTATCTCACCACGTTA
>CM051022.1:9030970-9043470 GCA_027704905.1 Muraenolepis orangiensis | reverse complement strand
GTTTCACGAAAGCCAATCATCATCAGGTGTAATCATGAAGAACATTGTGGCACACATACACACAACACACACACGCACACGCACACGCACACACGCACACGCACACACACACACACACACAGGTAATTCCAAAAGCCCAGCCCACATTACAGACATAGGGTGAATCACAACACAAGTGAACTCTAAATACAACAATGTAGTATATAATGTTTTGTGTGTGTGTGTGTGTGTGTGTGTGTGTGTGTGTGTGTGTGTGTGTGTGTGTGTGTGTGTGTGTCTGTCTCTCTGTCTCTGTGTGTGTGTGTGTGTGTGTGTGTGTGTGTGTGTGTGTGTGTGTGTGTGTGTGTGTGTGTGTGTGTGTGTGTGTGTGTGTGTGTGTGTGTGTGTGTGTGTGTGTGTGTCTGTCTCTGTGTGTGTATGTGTGTGTGTGTGTGTGTGTGTGTGTGTGTGTGTGTGTGTGTGTGTGTGTGTATCTGTCTGTCTGTCTGTCTGTCTGTCTGTCTGTCTGTCTGTGTGTGTGTGTGTGTGTGTGTGTGTGTGTGTGTGTGTGTGTGTGTGTGTGTGTGTGTGTGTGTGTGTGTGTGTGTGTGTGTGTGTGTGTGTGTGTGTGTGTGTGTGTGTGTGTGTGTGTGTGTGTTTCGGGGCTGTTTTTTAGCTCTGTGAAACTGCCTCATTCTCCTGTGGTCTCCAAGATCGACAACCGTCTGGAGCAGTACACCTCCGCCGCCCAGGTCAGTCTGACGACCACTTCGAATTATCATAATGAATATGTGTATTCATAATGACTAACTATTTGGTACTCAATTGTATGCACGGCTTTTATTTTGTCATTTATCAGACACTGAGATCACCAAGGGGGATTTAGATTGAATTATGCAAATCTTTTTTTTGCCTCACAATGTGTTTCACTCACTTATATAGCTGATGGACGGCTATGCCATTTTTCTTTGAAGGAATGACACTCAAATAGCAGCTCTTAGGTAGAACCCTTTTGTAATTATAAATATATAAAAATGCAATATATAAAATGCAATATGTCAGAAAAAGAGCAATATATATATATATCAATGTAATAAAATATACATTGTTATATGCTGCAAATAGACTTATATATATGTGACCAATAAAGAGGATTAAATCCTCCAGATTTAGATTTTAGATTTAGATTAAGGTTAGATTTAGGTTTAGGCCGCGGGACATTGGGCGGTGGTCGAGGGAACCAAGCACGCTTCACCTTTTCCCGTTTCCAGTACACCCACGCCACTATGCCGCCCTCACCTGTTCAGACGAACACCACCCAGAGGTGACTTTAGGTGTGTGTGTGTGTGTGTGTGTGTGTGTGTGTGTGTGTGTGTGTGTGTGTGTGTGTGTGTGTGTGTGTGTGTGTGTGTGTGTGTGTGTGTGTGTGTGTGTGTGTGTGTGTGTGTGTGTGTGTGTGTGTGTGTGTGCACCGGTGACTCTGTGGGATATTAATCAAGGCACCACGTGGCCCAGGGGGCCCACAGGCAGCCAGTGGAACGCGGTAATAGTTCTATTCAAATTTGCCCGGGGGCTGTTATTAAGGACCATGTACAGCCATGATGGCTATCTTAGGAACAGGCTGTGCAGAACGCTCACACACACACACACACACACACACACACACACACACACACACACAGATGCTCGAAATGATACAGCTGCCATCAAGTGAAATGAACTAGTTTTTGTTTTTTTTGTACGTTTTGGACTCCCGGGGCGGTGAGACACTGAGGGGGAATAATCGATGTGGGGATATTTGTTTCCAAACTCTTATGGAAGGAAAGTGCTTCACAACTAGCCGGCAAATCATTGATCATCATACGTTTTTTATTTAATCACGTACCACATGTGTTTCATTACATTACATTACATTACATTACATTACATTACCGTCATTTAGCAGACGCTTTTGTCCGAAGTGACTTACGATAGTGCGTTCAACAAAGGTAGGCAAGAGTCACCAGAAGTCAAAACTGCATTTCATTCCTAACAATGAAGTGGAAGGGTCCGGGTAGTGTTCCCTGAAGAGGGGAGTTTTTGGTCTGCGGCGGAAGATGGGCAGTGACTCTGCAGTCCTGACATCCGCGGTAAGTTCATCCCACCGCTTTAGGGCCAGGACAGAGAAGAGCCGTGACCGCGTAGCGACGGGGCAAGCAGACGCCCCCGGAGAAGCAGAGCAGTCTAGCGGTGTATATCTGCCCAGGAGACGGTATGAGTCCCTGTGTGTCTAGCGGTGTATACCTGCCCCAGGAGACGGTATGAGTCCCTGTGTGTCTAGCGGTGTATACCTGCCCCAGGAGACAGTATGAGTCCCAGTGGGTCTAGCGGTGTATACCTGCCCCAGGAGACGGTATGAGTCCCAGTGGGTCTAGCGGTGTATACCTGCCCCAGGAGACGGTATGAGTCCCTGTGTGTCTAGCGGTGTATACCTGCCCCAGGAGATGGTATGAGTCCCTGTGTGTCTAGCGGTGTAGACCTGCCCAGGAGACGGTATGAGTCCCAGTGGGTCTAGCGGTGTATACCTGCCCCAGGAGACGGTATGAGTCCCTGTGTGTCTAGCGGTGTAGACCTGCCCCAGGAGACGGTATGAGTCCCTGTGTGTCTAGCGGTGTAGACCTGCCCAGGAGACGGTATGAGTCCCAGTGTGTCTAGCGGTGTATACCTGCCCAGGAGACTGTTACTGTGTAAAAGATTATCCCGCTAGCTCTACAACAGGAAAAAGCAGGTCAAAAAACTAGCCGACTTTCGATATGTGTACATTAGTGGAAACTATTGTGTATGTCTGTCCCTTCGATTTCCTCCGACAAACCGTTCATCCGATCGACTTTGCACTTGCCGGGTGTATTGCCGATGACCCGAGGAAGGGCAGGGTGAAGTTGTCTTGGATGAGCGGTTCTCTCGAGAAGGAGGCCAAGCAATCAGCCTGTTTCCCGAACTAGGCTGCGCTAGTGTCTTTAATGAGCAGGGCAGGGCTGAGGGAATCTCTAGACTGCAGACATTGGGGGGTTTGAACTCGGAACCTTTCACTCCCCTCCCTCCTCATCCCTCGCCCATCCAACAACCAAACCAATCTCCTACCCTAACGATCTCTCTCTCTCTCTCTCTCTCTCTCTCTCTCTCTCTCTCTCTCTCTCTCTCTCTCTCTCTCTCTCTCTCTCTCTCTCTCCTCTCTCTCTCTCTCTCTCTCTCTCTCTCTCTCTCTCTCTCTCTCTCTCTCTCCTTCTCTCCTCCGGCAGAGGGAGAACAGGGAGGCTCGCTCCCCCCGCTCTGGAGCCTCTGACCTGCCCATGGTCACCGATGGCATACGGAGCATCAAGAGCATGTGGGAGAAGGGCAACGTGTTCGGCTCGCCTGGAGGGGGCGCCGGGGCGTACAAGGTACAGAATGCATGGGCCAGAGAGAGAGAGAGAGAGAGAGAGAGAGAGAGAGAGAAAGAGAGAGAGAGAGGAAGAGAGAGAGAGGAAGCCAGTCAGTGGGGAGACGTGAATTATTAATCGATGCCACAGAACCTGGAAAATATAATTGGGCCCGGAGAAGTGATGACGGAGTGTGTGTCTGCGTGTGTGTGTGTATCACATTCTTTATCTGTAGCTTGTACTGTGTGTGCGTGCGTGCGTGCGTGCGTGCGTGCGTGCGTGCGTGCGTGCGTGTGTTTTGCAATAATTTTAGTTATTTCTCTAACTCCTACATCCTTATGTGACTCAACAAACGAGTGACAGAGCCAGAGAGACAGCCAGAGAGAGAGAGAGAGAGAAACAGAGAGAGAGAGAGGTAGGTCTCCATGACGACGGTGCTGCAGAGTGCTGACCTCCTGACCCCTCTCTCCAAACAGGAAACAGCTGTGGTGAAGATAGGTGTGGCGGGCCGCATCAACGACTGGCTCAACAAAACCCCCGAGAGCGGCAAAACGACGGGAGGAGGAAGGCCGGCGGTAGGTTGTCGTCATGGCAACCCCCCCCACACACACACACACACTCACACCCCCCCCCCCCCCCCACTCTCGTCCAATGAAATAAATGCAGGGAATGTGCTGCTCAGCAGTCGCAGAGGCAAAAGGACTGTATTCATGTATAGATATAGACACCATAGAGTCATGTAGTAATGTAGTATGGGACAGCTCTGTCCTCTCTGTCCTCTCTGTCTCTCTCTCTATGTCTCTGTGTGTCTCTCTCTATCTATCTATCTATCTATCTCTATCTCTATCTCTATCTCTATCTCTGTCTCTGTCTCTGTCTCTGTCTCTGTCTCTGTCTCTGTCTCTGTCTCTGTCTCTCTCTCTCTCTCTCTCTCTCTCTCTCTATGACCCTCTGTGTCAAGACTGTGTTAATCCTTTAAAATAGGGATTGTAATTGAAAATATAGCTGAAATCGAGGTCAGGTTCCTTACATCAAGGCACACGCTATACAGTTGTCTAGTGTCAAGGTATGTTCGAGGTATGTTGTTTTTTTGTTAGGCCTCAGCAGGCATGGCCGACTTTTTGCAATTTCTTTCCCCTCGGATGTTCAGTTCAACCCAAAACCCCCGCGCAGGTTAAACCGTCCACTAGACCCATAACACCTCTCAGGCTGGTGTTATCGCTAACTCACAATGAAGCCGTTGAGTCTGCTTTCATATACACACACACACACACACACACACACACACACACACACACACACACACACACACACACACAGACGGACACACACACACACACACACACAGACGGACACACACGCACACACTGACATAGACGGACACACACACGCACACACACTCACACAGAAAAAGACACACACACGCACACACACTCACACAGAAAAAGACACACACACATGAACAGAAACACAAACACACATACACACACAGACGCACACGCAGACACACACACACACACACAGACACAGAAAGTCTCCCCCCTCTGGCCTGTGGGTTGATGGCGCCCCCTGGTGGCCACAAATCAAAAGCCCCTTTTACAGTGGTTTATTTCTTTGTGTGTTCTTCCTTGCGTTCTTCTTTCACCACCTGTGTATCATTTGAGTATACGTGGGAGAGATTTCTCTTTCTATCGAGGCTTTTTGCGTTTCTCTCCTGCAGATCTCAGATCAATGTCTCTCTTCCCGCTCTCCTGGAAGATACCGCTGTGCCTTGCCTGCCTCTCCCTCTCTCTCACTGTCTAACCCCGCCGCCTCTCACTGTCTAACCCCACCGCCTCTCACTGTCTAACCCCGCCACCTCTCACTGTCTAATCCCGCCGCCTCTCACTGTCTAACCCCCACCGCCTCTCACTGTCTAACCCCAACGCCTCTCACTGTCTAACCCTACCGCCTCCTCTCACTGTCTAACCCCACCGCATCTCACTGTCTAACCCTACCGCCTCTCACTGTCTAACCCCACCGCCTCTCACTGTCTAACCCCACCGCCTCTCATTGTCTAACCCCACCGCCTCTCACTGTCTAACCCCACCGCCTCTCACTGTCTAACCCCCCCCGCCTCTCACTGTCTAACCCCCCCGCCTCTCACTGTCTAACCCCACCGCCTCTCACTGTCTAACCCCACCGCCTCTCACTGTCTAACCCCACCGCCTCTCACTGTCTCACCCCACCGCCTCTCACTGTCTAACCCCACCGCCTCTCACTGTCTAACCCCCCCCGCCTCTCACTGTCTAACCCCACCGCCTCTCACTGTCTAACCCCACCGCCTCTCACTGTCTAACCCCACCGCCTCTCACTGTCTAGCCCCACCGCCGCCTCTCACTGTCTAACCCCACCGCCCCTCATTGTCTAACCCCAGCGCCTCTCACTGTCTAACCCCACCGCCTCTCACTGTCTAACCCCACCGCCTCTCACTGTCTAACCCCACCGCCGCCTCTCACTGTCTAACCCCACCGCCTCTCACTGTCTAACCCCACCGCCTCTCACTGTCTAACCCATTGCCGCCTCTCACTGTCTAACCCCACCGCCTCTCACTGTCTAACCCCACCGCCTCCTCTCACTGTCTAACCCCACCGCCTCTCACTGTCTAACCCCACTGCCGCCTCTCACTGTCTAACCCCACCGCCTCTCACTGTCTAACCCCACCGCCGCCTCTCACTGTCTAACCCCACCGCCTCCTCTCACTGTCTAACCCCACTGCGTCTCACTGTCTAACCCCACCGCCTCTCCCCCTGCCCCCCCCCCCTCAAACCAGGAGACAAACAACATATGGGTACGGACGCACAAAACTATCATACTTCACGTGGAATTATCATATTATAATAAGAGCGGAGGGGAGTGGGGGGGGAACGCCAGCCGTCGACGGAAGAAAGTAGCCTCTTGTGTAGCCTAGTTAGCGGGTGTAAAAATAAAACACCCAGGTCTGAATAGGTCAGCCTTAGCAACACCATCTGTAGCCTAGTTTTAATTTGGAATCTCAGGTTTTTGGGGGGTTTTTTTTAGCGGCGAAGTTGGAATGAAAAGATGATAAAATCTCCCCGCATCCATCGTGATGGTGTTATTTTTGTGTGTTAATAGCACATCTGTGCTCACAGGTGCAGGCGATATTGTTGATTTAACTCTTGTTAAGCGGCGGATTGAACTGGTGGGCGGTCCCTCGGATGTCAGATAAAATTCCAGTATTTCAGTGCGAAAATGCCTTTTTTTTTTTTTTTCTGTGATTTTGTGTCACGGTTGTGTCAAACTTGCTGTTATTCTCTTCTCTTCTTTCTTTTTGTCTTAATTAGTCTTTTCAACACCTCAGGTGTGTGTGGGTGGCCACAGTATGGCGGCTATTGTTCCATTCATGTGCCATTGACCTTGTATAGCTACTGCCCCTGAAGACTGAATAGTTACTGCTCTCTCTCTCTCTCTCTCTCTCTCTCTCTCTCTCGTCTCTCTCTCTCTCTCTCTCTCTCTCTCTCTCTCTCTCTCTCTCTCTCTCTCTCTCTCTCTCTCCTCTCTCTCTCTCTCTCTCTCTCTCTCTCACTAACTCTCTCTCTCTCCCGTCTCTTTCCAGTTCTCTTTCTCTCTCTCTCTTACTCTATCATTTCATTTTCTCTGTCTTTCTTGTGCTCTCTGCTCTCATCTATTTTCATTATTCTACGCCCTTCTGGTGGAGTACTCCATCTTACCTCTCTCTCTCTCTCTCTCTCTCTCTCTCTCTCTCTCTCTCTCTCTCTCTCTCTCCTCGCTCTCTCTCTCTCTCTCTCTCTCTCTCTCTCTCTCTCTCTCTCTTTCCACTTCCTCATTCTGTTTCTTGTTCTTTTGCCGTCTTCCATCCTTTTCCATCTGTAGTTTCTCTTTTGCCCACTATCACTCTTGCTCTCGCTCTCTTTCAGTCTCTCTCTCTCTCTCTTCCATCTTTCTCTCTCTTGCCCTTTCCTCTTTTCAAATCATCACATCACCCTTACTTCTTTATGTTTTAATGTATTCATTTTTTTCACAGTTGTGTTGAAGATACATTTTCAGGGCTATATTACAGTTGAGTTCAATTTGAGTATGAACTTGAGAACTGAAGGACTGTCTCTCTCTCTCTCTCTCTCTCTCTCTCTCTCTCTCTCTCTCTCTCTCTCTCTCTCTCTCTCTCTCTCTCTCTCTCTCTCTCTCTCTCTCTCTCTCTCTCTCTCTCTCTCTCATATAGGACCTGAAGCCTGTTGACGTCACCAACAAGAGAAGTCTATGGGAAAACAAAGGCACTTCCCCCACCAAGGTAGCCACCTTTAAAACTAATTCTACACATACTCGTAAATATGCTAATATCCGTTAGCATATCCGTATCAGTATTCAGATATCAACGGCCCCTTTTTTTTTAACGACATGAGATGCAAGATTTGGTCTGTGATTGATTGCGAATTTGAATTTCAGATAAGATTTTCTCGTAGTAGTAGTCGTCGTGGTAAACCGATTTTTTTCTCCTCGTTAATAAAAGGTTGAAATGAGTTTGTGGCGTTCTGACCTAGCCATTTTGACCTTTTTTTGCTGCCGCCGCCGCCGCCGGGGCTGATGGGAAATAACGATGGCTGTGTGTGTATGTTTTTTTGTTTCAAAGAACTCCTTTAGCTAGTTTTCCTCGTCGTTAAATCGGGACGAAGCCAGGAGAGGTAAAGGATGAGAGCGAACACAAACAAAAGAAACACCCACCTGTTCCTTCCTCTTCACGTGTGTGCTGTTTTGCTTCTGAAAGCGCTTCGTCACCCATTGTATTTAGTTGCACCTCGTCCGCCAAAAATACACGCATACACGACATACATACACACATACATACATACATACATACATACATACATACTGCTACACCTCTCTCAAGAGCCGTGTTTCAATCCTGCCAAGACAAGGCCTGTTGTTCCTCAAAATTAGTCTGTTTATATTGACTCAACGACCTTCCTATCACCGAAGCTTCGCGTAAAGTGTGTGTGTGTGTGCGTGTGTGTGTGTGTGTGTGTGTGTGTGTGTGCACGCAGTCCCACTGCATGCTAAAACCCTTTCAAAATGGCTGTGTTGCATCACCCCTCACTTCTATCGATTTTTTTCCCCTTTCTTTTTATGAATGTATTATTATTTTGTGTGTGTTGTGTTGTGTTGTTGACGCGTTTAGGACTAGCCTATATGCTATACACTTTGAGTGCTATTTCAGTACCAGCTTCAGAATTGGAGCGGACCGTCTGTCCGGGCAGAGAACTTTCGCTAGAGCTAGAGGCCACGCTGGCGGCTGCTAGCTGGTTCTGGCGCAGTGGCGGTGGCGCTAACCTAGCTTGCGCTTTTAAGCCAACGGCTACGGCTAAGCCAGGGGTTTGTGGTCCACCGCGGTGGAGTGGAGTGGAGTGGAGTGTAGGGGGAGAGGGGTAACAGTTAGGCGGCGGTCCGCAGTGACGTACGGACGGGCCCCCGGACAGGAAGGGCCGTGGTTAAGCCAACCCCTGTTATTAGCTAACGGTTATAAGCTAATGGCTAGCGGTTCTTAGCGCTGGTGGGCCGCGACGACGATTAAAGTTTCTGGCTACGTTGTTTTGAGGTCCTACTGTCAAGTGTCAGTAGCGTGTAGGGTCAAAGGTTAGACGTGAGTCGGCGATGTTAGGCCAGAGTTCCTCGACCCCGCCCTAAACTGTTTTCCTTTCTTCTTCTTCTTTTCCCTCTTGTTTTCCTCCTCTTCCTCTCCTTCCTCCTTCTCCTCACTCCTCCTCTTCTCCTCTGGTAGATGACAGGCAGAGGGGAGGCTAAATCAGTCGCAAATGGTGAGTGTACCGGCTGTGTGTGGCTGACGGGCGAGAGTGTGTGTGTAGGTGTGTGTGTGTGTGTGGTGTGTGTGTGTGTGTGGTGTGGTGTGTGTGTGTGGGTGGGTGTCCTTATGTAAACCCTGCTCTACGGTTTGGCTACCCGAGAATAGGCCCAGCAGCGACTGCTGCAGCTTTAAAGTGCGCTATACACACACCACGAGGAATCGGACTCCAGCTCGATTCATTTTGAACGAATGCAAGCCGCGAGCGATGATATTAAAATTTGCTTGATTTAAATTATAATATGTTATAATTATAAATTTATAAGTTATAAATTATAAAATTGTGTACGGTATTGTGAACAGTATTTTGTAGCATAGTGTTATAGAAAATTCTAACTGCGGAAGGCAATGGGGAGTAAGCATTCCATTGTACTTTCATATGTTTCATGTGGCAAATAAAAAATCTTGAATCTTAAATATTGAAATAAGAAATACCGTGTACAGTGTAAATGCAATAACACAATTTGTATTTTTTAGTTTTTACAAATATATTTATATGAAAGTTCACAGTTCGGGGTGGAATACTAAATAAATACAAATTATGTGCATGTAGACAGATGATGTTAAAATGTAAAATATAGGCTAACTAACAGTGCATCCACAGATTCGAAAAACCGTTTTATGGATGGATGCTTTCATTAAAAGCATAATTGAAGACGTGTAGTTAGTAGTAGGAGTAGATGAGCATCTCTGGATTGTCCCTTTTGTTGTCCAGGGTATCTCGGGAATATTACGATTAGCAGTTTAGCCTCTTTAGCCTTGTTGGCTATTTCCAGAACAATCTGGAAGTGTGCAAGACTGCAGCAGAGGGAGAGAAAAGGAAGTTTGACCTTGAGAGATCCTACTAGACAAGTCGTTAGACATGTCTAGTAGGATCTCAACATCCACATTAGGCATGTGGATGTTGCAGATTGCGTGATGCACAAGCCCATGGTTTTCATTCAACTTAGTGAATTTAGTATTCACAGCCCCCATTGCATGTCCATGTGTACCATGCACATGCACTATTCATTTTAGTTTTTCAAATATTCTTGGGAATATTAAACCCTTCTGGTAATTCTTAATTCTGGTAATTTTTGGGCCGGTTGAAAAAGATTCTAGGAGAGGGTAAATTCGTAACACTAGTTTGAGAACCACTCTGCTACATGACTGAATAGTATTTAATTAAGTATTCCTTTATAAGTGTGTTAAAATAAGTGTTGAAAACTAAAAGTGTCAGTTCAATGTCTAAATAGCCATGTTTTAACCTCTCCTTACATACAGTGTCTGCACACTAGCTCGAGAAGATTCTGGCCTCTTTACCTCATTGCCCATTATCTCTATCTCTCTCTCTTTCATTCTCTTTCTCTCTCAGTTTTTTTTACTTCTCTCTCTCTTTCTTCTTTCACTCTCGGTCTCTCTCTGTGTCTCTCTCTCTTTTTTTTTCTCTTTGTCTCTCTCTCTTTTTTTCTCTTTCTCTGTCTCTTTCTGTGTCTGTCTGTCTGTCTGTCTCTCGCTCTCTTTTTCTCTTTTTAAAGGTTCCCTTTAGTTTCGCCTCGCTTTCTTGCCAGCTCCCTCTCTCTCTCTCTCTCCTCTCTCTCTCTCTCTCTCTCTCCTCTCTCTCTCTCTCTCTCTCTCTCTCTCTCTCTCTCTCTGTGTCTCTCTCTCAGTGTGTCCAGTGTGTCTGTGTGTGCTCGTGTTTCGACAGAGGGGTCAACCCCCCCGGTGGCTGCATGCTGGTTTATCACATTACCGTCTGAAATTAGCACAACATAACGTGACGTTGAGCGTCTGGCGCGTCTCTGGCGCAGGGCCCGGCATAGAGCGGCTTTGTTTAGATTTGAAGAGAGGGTCGTCATGCCGATGCCTTTGTTTTTTTTGGACTGAGTGTGTCTCATTGGCTACCGGGTCGGGTCAAGTTCAACTCGAGGAATAATTCACATGAGGAATTGACACAAGTGTACACACGCGTACACACACGTACGCATGTACATGCACACACACACACACACACACACACATGCACACGCACACGCACACACACACACACACACACATACACATACACACACACACACACGCACACACACCCAGACACGCTTCCGGGAATATGTGTGTCGTTTAGTTTTGTAAACCCGGTTCTGATGTGTGAACCCAATAAGGATTCACCGAGTCCATTTCGACAGACCACACAAACAAGGACAAAGCACATCAGAGCAGGACCATTCGGTGTAGAAATGGACCTGCCGTTGTTGATGTGTTTCTTATTCCCTCCGTGGTTTGTACTTTGGTACACAATTTGACATCAGGTCGGGTAGCAAAATAAATGACACTCTCTCTCTCCCTCTCTCTCGCTCTCTCTCTCTCTCCCTCTCTCCCTCTCTCCCTCTCCCTCTCTCCCTCTCTCCTCTCTCCTCTCTCTCTCTCCTCTCTCTCTCTCTCTCCCTCTCTCTCTGCGACCAAACATGTATTTCTGTTCCGAAAAAATGGGCTTCTAAAACCTTGTTTTTTTTTGGATTTTGGTATTGTTATACTGGTCTTATCAACCCTTTGCAAAAATATTTGATCCTTCCTGCTATTTTGCACTGAACAATTTCCTGTGCTTGTAAGACATCAATGCAGCTCATCGTGTCATGATGATAGTGATGATGATGGTGATAGTTACAAGTCATTCTTGATGAGTTACAAATACTTTGTTGATACAGTGTTTAACAGTTTATTTTTCTGTTGGCTTCCCCTCCCAATCCCCCCCCCCCCCCCCCCCCCTCAGGTATGGGACACTAATGTCTCCTAAGACCATCCAAAGACGATCATAACCCAAGACTCTTCCTTTGAGACCCACCAGTCTTATGTATCCAGTAGAGACACACCCACCAGACGACACACCCAAGATCCTGGGGGATGGACAGGGGGGGGGGGGGGGGGGGGGGGGGCGATGATGGTGAGGGTAAAAGTTTTTTTTAATTTGTTTGTTTTTTGTTTTACTTAAAGGTTTGACTTTGCCGCTTTTCAACCTTATCTGTGTCTTAGCCGCATTGGGGATAAAGTGAGAAAAATGCCTGCGGTTGTTTTTTATCGATGCTCTCTGTGTCTCTGGGCTCGAAGTCTGCCAAAAAAAGCTGGTTGGAAATCGGCAAAGTTCCCCCTTTTAAGAAGAAAAAAATTTAAATGTTAAAGAACCAAAAATGCTGTGAAATGTGGACCTTTAAGATCGTTCGACATTTTTTTGTTGTATAGGATCCCCCCAACGGGAATTATAGAAACGAAAA
>CM051022.1:9018470-9025970 GCA_027704905.1 Muraenolepis orangiensis | reverse complement strand
CTTTATATTCCCTCTCTCTCGTGTCATGCTCTCTCTCTCTCTCTCTCTCTCTCTCTCTCTCTCTCTCTCTCTCTCTCTCTCTCTCTCTCTCTCTCTCTCTCTCTCTCTCTCTCTCTCTCTCTCTCTCTTTATATTCCCTCTCTCTCGTGTCATTCTCTCTCTCTCTCTCTCTCTCTCTCTCTCTCTCTCTCTCTCTCTCTCTCTCTCTCTCTCTCTCTCTCTCTCTCTCTCTCTCTCTCTCTCTCTCTCTTTATATCTCTCTCTCTCTTTATATCTCTCTCTCTCTTTATATCTCTTGCACCTGTTTCACCCCTCCTCGTGCGCCATTATACGGTTCCTTAAAAATAGAGCTGCACTCTTACCCAAATATCTGCCCGCCCAAGGCTGAGCAATCTTGTGATTTATTAGCTAATGGAAAAGATGCGTCGCAGGAGGACGTGGTGTTGTGTGCGTGTGTGTGCTTGTGTATGTGTGTGTGTATGTGTGTGTGCTTGTGTGTGTGTGTGTGTGTACTTGTATGTGTGTGTGTGTGTGTGTGTGTGTGTGTGTGTGTGTGTGTGTGTGCTTGTGTGTGTTTTCACGCACGCGTTCATCATGTCGTTCAGGGTGTATATTTAGACGGTTTTTTTTAACAACATCAAGGTTCTCCTCTGAGTATGTGTGTGTGTGTGTGTGTGTGTGTGTGCGTGTGTGTGTGCGCTGCTAACCTTGACACATTGTCTTGTGACTTTGTGCTTGCCGATAATGGGCTCGCATCGCCAGCGGTTGTTTCAAATGAGACTTCAAGGGCTGATTTAGGAGGAGGGGCGGGGGTGGCCTTGGCAATAACGGTTAGATAATGCACCACGACACTAACGGCATCTGCCGTTTACCACGGCGATACATGGAGGATAGAATCACTTTTAAATCCCCTGATGAAACTGTTTAGTTTCATTGCTCTGTTGTGGGCGCGGACAAATAATTTAGGATCTCTTTAAGACATTGTTGCACATGTATATCTTGTACATCATCTTGATCAACGTTGCACTCGCTCGCTCTCTCTCTCTCTCTCTCTCTCTCTCTCTCTCTCTCTCTCTCTCTCTCTCTCTCTCTCTCTCTCTCTCTCTCTCTCTCTCTCTCTCTCCCTGAAGTGCAATCACAACCACATGTCAAAAACATACCCATATGTCAAAAACACACCCACAAGTCAGAAACACACCCACAAGACGGAAACACACCCACAAGTCAGAAACACACCCACAAGTCAGAAACACACCCACATGTCAAAAACACACCCCAAGTCAGAAACCACAAGTCGGAAACACACCCACAAGTCAGAAACACACCCACATGTCAGAAACACACCCACAAGTCAGAAACACACCCACATGTCAGAAACACACCCCAAGTCAGAAACACACCCACATGTCAGAAACACACCCACATGTCAGAAACACACCCACAAGTCAGAAACACACCCACAAGTCAGAAACACACCCACAAGTCAGAAACCACAACAACATTAACTTCAAACCAGAAAAAGGTAGGTCTCTTCCATGTCGACACTCATTGGAACGCGCTGTCCGTCACTTTAAGATGAACTAGATGAAGTCTTTTTTTATGTGGTCGCACAAAGGCCAATGGCCAATGGAGGGGTGAATTAAACACAGCAGAATGTGCTGCTCTCATTGTGGCAAATAAATCATTGAAACCATGCGGCACAACTTTTGCTGAGGTTGTGACAAAGGGCTTTATCAAGGCTATTCAAAATAGTTGATGATATGAATGAAATGGCTTTTGCAAGTAACACATTAGGGGCCCCCCCAGTACTAAGCTCCACGTCATGGGGGACCAGGAGTGGAATGGCCTTCCTCATCATTTAAAGGGAATAATATTAACATAAAAAGGTGCTCACTATTTTTTTGTAATTTTATTGTGTTATTGTGTTTGCTATGTTTCTAACTTTGCAATATACACAAAATGCATTATTATTATTATTACTATTATTATTATTATTACTATTATTATTATTATCAAACATCAACATCACAAGACTACCCTGACATGGTGTAGCCTACTAGGAAAAACATTTAGAATAGAAAGTAAATAATACAACTTGAGCTATCGATAAACATGACTGAAGAATTCAGTTCAATCCGTGTTGCATTAAATTTGTTTTATGACCAAATTTTAACCAGCTATAACAAACCAGCCTAACCTCAATAAAGAATACATTATAAGAAAAATATGGGTTAAAATATGGGTAAATATAAAGCAAGTATGCAAATAGCGCGAATTTAGCACACTTTGTGGAATGACCAAAGCGGTCATTACACATTTGGTATGTTGGTTCAGTTTTCATCCCCCCAGTTGTCAGCACTGGAGACCTGTGACCTGTTTGAGTCTAAGTGTCTCGGACAGGTGAGGGGATGGATTGTAATATAAATTAATACCACCGACCAAATCATAGGAGTTGTGGTGCTGAAGACAGATATATTAGTATTATTATTATATTATTAGTATATATTATTATAACGGCTTTGGAGATGTTAGTTCAAGTCCTGCTAATAACACCTTGGAAATCTTGGCGGCTTGGCAGTTGTGAGAGCTGCGTGGTTAGCAGATCTGGAGACCTGTGTTCGATTCCCACTGAGGTTGGTATTGTGAATGATGATGTGTTAAGGTAAGTAAGAGCCACTGTGGCGCGCCCACTCTGAAGCTCTTGGAGTTTATAATTGACAAACAAAAATTCACATGACATTGTTGCATTTTGCAAAAAACTTCAAGATACCGTTATGTTCCCAAAGAGAGAACATTCAGCAGAACTAGAACCCGGTGCTGAGCAACGCAGTCACTCCATTGTACCACAGAGACACCTGCTATCATCTGGTCTGAGTTTATAATTCACCTTACACCTTAAACCACACCTGTAACTTGGTCTTGGTTGCAAGAAATGACGAGGTAAATAAGATGTACTGTATATCACATCATATTTTTTGATATCCTTATTAATATGCCAGGCGTAAGTGTCTGCAATAAACTAATACAGCACCAGAGTATATCATTAAATGATCAATAAATGAATAGAGCGCCAGAGTATATCATTAAATTATCAATAAACAAATACAGTGCCAAAGTATATCATTAAATGATCAATAAACGAATACAGCGCCAAAGCTTCAGAGCTCGCTCGGCTATCAACAACTAGCAATTACATTCAATAGTTACCTGAAGGTTCAACGTTAACTGCAAACGTTGTGCGGCGTGGTTTCAACCATTTCTTTGCCACAGTGAGAAAAAACACATTCTGCTATTTGCTATTTGCTATTCTGCTAGTTGTCTTTGGCATTGTCTTTGTGCGACCACATCAAAAATACTTTTGTTCATCTTAAAGTGACGGACAGGGAGTCCAATCAGTGTCGACATGATAGAGATCTACCTTTTTTCCGGATTTAAGTTGATGTCGTTGTGGTTTCTGACTTGGGAAGCGTTTTGGACTTGTTTGTGTTGTGAACACATGAAAGAACTGAGTACCTTTTCAGTTGGTCCTCTTTTTGGTCCAGTTTAAGAGGATTGAGTTTGGTTCTTTTAAAAAGGACTATGTGTGAAAACACTCTAAGGATGGAGGAGACATATAACGAGACAAAAAGCTGTCCAGATAGCAAACAAGTCTCCAAGAACTGAGCCGGGTAAAAGTACAATAAGTTCAGGTAAAAGTACATCGAGCTAAAAGTAATAATAAGTTTGCAAACATTAATAGTTAATAGTAGTATAGACTATAGTGCATAGATTCAAACCTTCATCGTCTTTAAAGAAGCAAAAGCATGTTAAAGTGTGTTTTGCTTTCGCTCTGCAGGTCACTGAATAAACCCAAGATGTCTGAAGGTGAGCCGGTGGGGGCGATCGAGGAGGAGATCGAGGAGGAGATCGAGGAGCAGGAGGAGGTGGTGGAGGTTGAGGTGGAGGTGGCGGCCCAGTAAGTGACAAAGTGTCTAAGGCCAACTTCACGCTAATTGGTTACGAATCCTTAAACTGTAGACTGTAACACATTTCCATATGTTTTTCCCTTTCTTTTTCTCTCTCTCTTTTTTTGGTTCCAGGGAAGAAGAAGGTAGAGTAACAAAAACCCAAAACAAAGCGAACATCAGTAGCAGTCGCTCACTGTGTGTGTGTGTGTGTGTGTGTGTGTGTGTGTGTGTGACTCCGGCTTCATTTACGAATTCTAACTTCTCTGACCCAATTATGTCGTCTCATCAGAGGTTGAACAGGAACAAGAAGGTAAAATGGCTCCTGGCATGTGCTCTTAAAAAACCCGCACGACTTCTTCGTTCTTCACCTTCTTCCTCTTCTTCCTGTGTGCCTCCGGTAAACTTTGTTGCGCTATGAACACAAGCTACAAAACAAGTTTTACCGGACTCACGACAGAAGTTTGTGGCGTACTGCTGGGAGTTTGGTTGTTTGTTTGAACGCATTCTGTGCTTATACATACGTGTGCAAATTTGGATCTGAAAATGTGTGTGATATCTTTTTAATGCCAGGAGGCCTAGCTTGAAAACACCCCTGTTGGGCTGATACTAACTAGGTGTTACTTCTCACTACGCTGTGAGCTCCCCTTACTAATTAAGGTGAAAATGAGTTATTCACCCCTGACATCGTAGGTAGGCCTAAATTAACACCTGAAATAACATACATGTCATAATATTATATACATATTATATATGTATCCTGAAAGTAACAGAAAATATGTCCTCAAACACTCCTAAGTGTTTGCCAAAGCAAACACACACACACACACTAAACAAATGGTGACGCTGTACCTTAATAGCATAGCTTCGCTGCTTCATTGGTATTACCGCATATAGATGCTGTATATCACATTACATTAAATTACATTACAGTCATTAGGCAGACGCTTTAGTCCAAAGCGACTTACAATAGTGCGTTCAACAAAGGGTAGGTAAGAGAACAACTCGTTCACCAGAAGTAAAAAGTGCATTCCATTCGTATATACAGCGCTATATACGTACATTATAGTCAGTTCAGTCCTCTGACAGTCAGGAAATGTTCCCCTATTGGCTGTAAACATTTTATTGTTTATCGCTTACGTTCCCAGCTACCGCTCGAATGCTATTTCATCATCCCGCCGTCGCTGTTTCTCTGGCTGCGGCGGGATTAGTTTCCTAAACTACTTTTCGCTGCTTCCGGTGTCCGCCGTCGCATGAGAAAGGGATTTGCATAGAATGTCGCACACAGAGTTTCTCCGGTTTCTCCTGTGCGGAGGAACGGGAGCTTTTTTGATTCATCGCCGACTGAAGAAGGTGACTCAAATGAATCAGAGTGTGCGCGATAAGGCCCCCCCCGTGGTGTCGGGGGCGGCACAACTCAACATGAGATAAGGCGCCACCGAAGACGCATCATTCACGTTCATATTTGAACCCTTTCTTCCTCGAGGACATTCATCATCAAGGCTTCTGGGGGGGGGGGGGGGGTGTGGGGATGTGTGTGTGTGTGTGTGTTTAGTGAAAAGATAAAAATAAAATGTGATAATAGTATATTTCTGTTTGATTTGCCGACATGCTACGCCGCTGTCTATAGGGTTAGGGCCGGCCTACCAGCTTTTATGAAAAATGTGTTTGTTTGTGTGTGTGTGTGTGTGTGTGTGTGTGTGTGTGTGTGTGTGTGGGTTAGATTAGCGTGTCAGATGCATGCGTTTGTCCTCCTTTCTCTCTTCATCAAGGTGTCCTTAATTGGCCAAATAGTCTCGCCTGGAGCTGTCTCATGAAAGATGTAATCCATCTTTAAGAGCCATATATATATATATATATATATATATACTCTGGTATATACAGTTTACTTTCAATTGTCCTTTACTTTTTTGTTTTAGAGGAGGACAAGCTGCCTGAAGTCGAAGGTAATGCTTCATCTGTTTCATATGTTTTCCGTTGTTATACACAATGCTAGTCGTTTGATTTATACTGAGACACTCTGGCTTTGCATATACGTATTTCTGTATTCATTTCATAGCATCTCATGAGCACTACTATATACAGTGCATAAATAGGGGCGTATAGATGCATTGCCATGTGTGGGGGAAAAGACAACGGATGCACATTAACATTTCACCATGCGTATTTCATTTCATGGTGACCCTAATAAAGCATTGAGTTCCCCCGTCTTTAGTCCGTTGAAACTATGTCTATCGTGTCTAACTTCACCGTGAACACAAACAAAAAAAACCATCTCCATCCCAAACAGAGCCGCCTGCAGCTGGAGCGGCCGAAGGTAACCGTTTCCCTGGCTTTCATCAGCTGTCTTTTAACTCCCTTTGAGCTCTTTGTTTTGAGCATCTACGCTTGTCCATACCGACCGGCTTTGCTCCCTTTCAGCATTCAGCGTGGCACCTCTCTCTCCCCCTCTCTCTCTCTCCCACCTCCCCTCCCCTCCCTCTCCTTCTTCCTCCCTCCCCTCCATCTCTCTCCCCTCCCCTCCCCTCCCAACCCTCCACGCCCTCCCTCTCCCTCCCTCCCTCTCCCTCCCCTTCCCTCCCCTCCATCTCTCTCCCTCTCCCAACCCTCCCTCCCCTCCCCTCCCCCCTCCCTCCCCCTCCCCTCCTCCCTCTCCCAACCCCCCCCTCCCCCCCACACCGCCCATGCTCTGGCTTGATAACTAACTAAAGTGTGATGTAATTAGACAAAGCTAAAGTTTTAGTATGTGCTCTTTGTGACGTTCAAAGTTCTGAAGTTCTGATTTGGCTTGTGAACCATTTTAGGGGAACACACACACACACACACACCATTTATGTATTAGGAATGATTCAAATCTATTTAGTAATGAAACCAATAATAATACATTTGAACTTAATAAACACGTTTTTATGAAGTATCGATTAACTCATTTGTGTTATCTTCCATTTGTCCTCTTACATCGTACCCTTTTAGAGTCTTTCCCTGCAGAAGAAGGTATCTATTTCTTTCTCTATTCTCTATTTGTTTGTTTTCAACAATATTAAATATATATTTAATATTTAATATTAAATTGCATTTACGATCGTGTTCCCAGTGAGTGTCCTACTAAATACAATATAAATGCCAATAGATTAATATGTGACCCTTCCTTTCCGTGAGAAGATTTGATACATTTCATTTAACATTTTAACCAACTCTTCTATATATATATGTGTGTGTGTGTGTGTGTGTGTGTGTGTGTGTGTGTGTGTGTGTGTGTGTGTGTGTGTGTGTGTGTGTGTGTGTGTGTGTGTGTGTGTGTGTGTGTGTGTGTGTGTGTGTGTGTGTGTGTGTGTGTGTGTGGGTGTCAGTGACTAAACACAATCCAGCTAATGATTGAAGCAGCGATATTGATCTATTTCCTCTTCCTCCTCTCCCCTTTATGGCTTGCTGGGTGTAAACAAAAAACAACTGTGTGTGTGTGTGTGTGTGTGTGTGTGTGTGTGTGTTTGCGAGTGTGCACGTGTGTTTATATATTCATTCATGAATTTATAAACCTTGTTTTCCTGTGTTTTTC